>CBVK0100558526.1:0-12755 GCA_900067695.1 Picea abies
TCTCTATAGTTGTTAGTGGCTACCCTTCTAGTAGCCATATTTTTATTTTCCACCTTCCTTTCCATACTGAAAGCATGCTCCAAGGATTTAGGTTCAAAGAGGCACACCTCATGTTCAATGCTCTCCTTTAAAATGCCCATAAAGAGATCTAACAAATTATCCTCTGGAATGTTCTTTACCCTGAGAGTTAGGTTTTGGAATTGCTAAATGTGCTCTGTAATTGGACCTCTTTTTCGACGATTTATTGATTGACTAAAGAATGTGTTTCCCTTAATATCCACATAATGTGCTATGAATTCATATGTAAAAATTGACCAAGAGACAATATAATCATTTTATCGTTCACAAAGANNNNACAATATAATCATTTTATCGTTCACAAAGATATCGGTACCAAACAAATTGATCAGATGAGATTATTTGAGATGATATGGAAGAATTCTAAACCATACATATATCGAGTGTTTTAATAAGGCAATAACATCCAAGAAAATATTACACAAGGAATTACAACAGAAAGTAAATTAGAAAGAGCAATCTTAAACAACAGATATAGGAGAACCAATATGATGTTAAAATAGGAGAACAAATGCAGTTTTTTTAACGTACTCCTAGATAACCATAGGACTAGAAAATTCGTAGATATTTAATAACAAATTTGACACATTGGTTCATTGTCCATGGGTGAAACTTTGCAAGGGTTGGAAAACATTGTTGTAGTGTCATTTTTTTTGTATTATTGTTATGTAGTAGATAAATCCCCACACTTTTAGGATAAGACGTAGTTCAAGCCATCAATCTTTTCTACCAATATGAACCAAAGAACACAAGTTTCCTATATATATTTCATTGTGCTCTTCATCATGCAACAACCTACAATGATGTTTTTAAGCGCATTCACCACAACACTATTGATTATACTTGCATTTGGATAACTCTGAGCAATAACATACACTTTTTGGACTGTTGTGTTTAGTTTAGGCAAGATTTGATAGTTACTATATTGTTGTTATTTATAAAGAAACCTAAAAAGGGGTAGACACAAAGACATTCTTGATAATTTTATCCAAAGTAAAATAAGGACTTGAACATGAGAAGATGTGGTCATGGGAAGTTGTTATTTGTGAGTTACGAGTAAATAGAAAATTTGAATGACATGATGTATTTCCATTTCCATAAGTGTTAGAAGGAAGAGGTTGGGGCTTGCAATAAGAAATAATAAAATGTTGATCATCGGTTATCTATATGTTATTTATATTACAATCAATATGCACTAGCAAGTGGTTCTCTAATGAGGCAATTTGTTGTCCTTAGGAATTCCAAATAGCTACTCTATGTTCATGGATTGTCAAGAAAACTTGAATTTCATAAAGGAAAATAAACATCGATGGGGTGAGGAACCATGTGCCACTTACTTGGCTCAACATGTGAAAGAAATCATAGGCATTGTTAGCATTCAGTGTTAGTTACAGATCGACCCAGAATTTCTGGTTTTAAAAGGAAGCAAATGCATTAAGTAATAGAAGGAATACTGACATTAAGTGTTTGCAAGTTCGTATCTTATTCTTTTTTTTCCACAGACAAAAATAACAATCATGTAGATATCATTGGCATTGCAAAATGTTGTGTGTGAATTCATAAAAAATTCATATACAAGAGGCATGCAAACATTCAATTACTTATGATATAAAGCATAGATGCAAAAAATAGAGTCAAGTGCTAAGTAAAATCACTACAAGGAGAACACCTTCTAGTGGAGGTTTTTGCAGAGGTTTTTTGAAAAATTTAGCAAATTTCTAGTGGAGGTTTTTGCAGAGGTTTTTTGAAAAATTTAGCAAAATTTTCAAAAACACCTCTGCTACAACCTTCTCTATTGGATGTGGAGGTTTTAACAGATGTTCCATATAACTAAAAAAATTAAGGTGGGCATAGGTTGTAGTGGAGGTTTTTTTTTCGATGCTTTTATTGTCAAAACACATTGTTGTGGTATTGATATAACGCATAATCATGCACAGATAAATTAGAAGCATCGGTCTGAATACATAAATGAGAAGCATCATTGTGCATACATAAATGAGAAGCATCGATGCACACACATAAACTATAAGCATCAGTGCGCACATATAAATGAGAAGCATCGGTGCGCACACATAAATGAGAAACATCAGTGTGCTCACATTAATGAGAACTAGCGGTGTGCACACATAAATGAAAATCATCGACACTTTTTGTATTTATGCATGCACTCATGCATATTGTAATCACGCACGTCAAAATATTTTGAAATGATAAAAATATAATATCGTACATTATGTTGTTTAAAGCAACGTTGTTTTCTCACAATTTTTAGCATTGGTGTGTATAACTCATAAAAACACATTGTTTAGTGAGTTCAAAAGAATGCATGTATAACTCATAAAAACACATTGTTTAGTGAGTTCAAAAGAATGCAGTGCACCGATATGTATATATTTTAATTAATTGGTTTTTTACAAATTTTCAATTAATGATATCAAAATCGAATACTTTTTATAATAATATTGATTTTTATATTTTTGTTATTGTATTTTGATATAATGATTACATTAATGTGTTATCCAACATATTACATGTAACACAAACAACCCCTAAGTACCTTTTATGATATGGGGTATTAAATTTTGCTTCTTCTAACAATCTTAACACTTCTCTATCACAGCTCCATCATCTTCTGCTCGTCAAGAGATTTTCATTAACGACGGTAACTTCGCTCATAAATAAGCTCTGGAACGAGAGATATGACCTTCCAAAGTTCTCGGGTTTACTTAGGAAACATCTCTCTTACTGCCATGTGGCATCCACAGGACATCTCCTTGTCCACGCCAGCTGACGTGGTGACACCCTAGTCTTGACGTGGCACTGCCCTAGCCTTCCACGGTGGAACTTCAGTACACGCAGGACTGCATCCATCATCACTCGGACCTTCTCCTAGTGCACTCTTCGCTTTCCTCTGACGAATATGGTATCGAGGAATATTCCCTCTCAATACCATCCATTCAGAGTTTGAGTAGTTTGCACAATCTCTCTACCCTGAACCCAAGGTATCAAGGAATATTCCATTTCCCTTGATGTATGGTCTTGATGCACGCAAGATCTCTCGACCTATGGTTAGGATCCATTCGACGCCTAAGTTTTACTTGTCCTACTAGACCCCACTCAACTTGTCAACCTGTTAATGATCGAAATTTGTCGTCCTAAGGGAACCCTAGCTACCTCGTTGTTAGACCACGTCATTCATGAAGTTAACACTTTGTATTTTGACATAACACATGTCTCAGTATCCACTCAACACATGGACCCATTACAACTCACCCTCTCACCATAAGGTGTATAGGCTCACTCGGCCAGAGGATGACATTTTTCCATTTCTCGTAAGCTAGTTTAGGATACTTAATTAATATCCTCCTAAAATACCGCTCTTCAGTATTTATTTATTAAACCCTCGTTAGGGATAATTAGTATTCACTAATTATATACCCCTGTAATTACACTTCTACTTAATAATTCTAGACCGGTAATTAATGGGGATTTACCTTTTTTTTCTCCCCCTTAGAAGTAGTTTAGCACTAATTCATTTAATTACTCATATGGTAATTATGAGTAATTATATTATAACACGAGGAGGTTAATTAGGCTATAATATACTTAAATTGATTAACCTTAATTAATGTATATAATTCATTGCCTCCCCGACACGCAACTCCATACCGGATTTTCACGTAATTTAATTTAAACACATATAAATATTGAGGGAGGAAAAGAAAGGAATTAAAACACATTTAATATTATATTTTATCCCAGATAATCCCATCCTCCTTCACATGCAAAATTGTATTTCTACAACTTTATACATTCAAACTAAAGTAGATAGAACTCTTCAAAAGCATACTCCAATTATTTGTAGATTGTACTATGAACCCTTCGGAGTTGTTACTCTGAACACTCCAAAGTCAAATCTAAAAGTGGTCAGCTCCAAAAGGTTTGGGAACTCATGCCCATTTATTTTATATTAAAGGTTATATCAAACATGGCCACTATTTAATACATATTATTTCAGGTAACCAAACCTCCTTTAGTGAAGTATTAAATGTTTATAATATTACAATATTCGAATTATTAAATTCAAACTTTTCAGAGTGGTATTCCAAACTCTTCGGAGTCGCGCTCTGAAATCTTCATAATTAAGTCTGAAATCATTCAACTTAAACAAAGGGTACATTGATTTACTATGTGCATTAATTATTATTTCAACTTGGGCTTGAAACGTGTGCGTTCCTCTCAGCACTTCGACAACCAATCACAAGAGGATAGGGTTTTATTATTATAATATATTGAAACTTTAAGACATATATCTCATCATAGGATAAAGCCTTTGGAGTAAATTTGCACGTACCCTTTTCGTTACTCAGATAACCAATCAAGGAAGGGAAGGGGAAATATTAAAATACATTTAAGCGTTATAATGTCCATGCCATCACTCTGATGGCTTCAGACTTTATTCACATGCATTCTCCCTTCCACTTTGAAGTTTGGACTCCAAAGACCAATCACTGAAATAAGGCATGGTTTGAAATCCATTGAT
Organism: Picea abies; assembly: GCA_900067695.1. Lineage (NCBI taxonomy): Eukaryota > Viridiplantae > Streptophyta > Pinopsida > Pinales > Pinaceae > Picea > Picea abies. Next base: position 4,622 of record CBVK0100558526.1, read on the forward strand.
CGTCGCACTCCAAACAAATGCTCCATTATTTGTGCTCCAAAAAAGGATTATTCGATAATAATATTTATAAATATTTATATAACTATTTTCACGTGGAAAAGTATACAAGGAGGTATATTTTCCAAGCTTTTATTATATAAAGAAAAAAAAAAAATATATATATATATATATATATATATGCTAGAGCTCTTCCAAAATGCAGTGCGACACACGAAGGGCATAAATTGTGAAATTAGGCAAAATTAGCACATTTAAATCCTTTATACAAAAGGAAAGGAATTCCAACCTCCATTACTCACGCACCGGGTAGAAATTTCTGGTTTGTAAATATAATAGTTTGCATTCTTTATTACTCAAATATTACACTACATATATTCAGGAAACATTTATTTGTTTAAATTATTTTTCCATATTAATATATTTCTTGGAGTGGAATTCTCCATGGTAAAACAATGGTTTTTACCAGGGATTATCCCCTAATTACATGCATTTATTTCCTATTTTCAAGGAATTAATCAGTATTCCCAAATCTCCCCTTTTGGACATCAATTTTACTATGTAAATCCAAGTAAAATTGGTTTCTTACCAAATTCAAAGGAAATTTAATTATCCACAATATATCAATTTGTAAATTCATTTTTATTTCGAATTTAGAAATTTAAAATGCATTCACATTCCTTTACTCATGTTTATTTGTAAAAATACTTTTCCTCTTCTCTAATGTGGGGACTTCTCTCTTATTATCAAACATGGATATGATCCTGCTTCAAGTTCTAAGACTGGAAGATTTTCCAGACCAACAAAGAGGCCAAAGTCCTATGCCCACCCTTCAAGTTTCTAACAAAAAATTGCATTTTCATAATTTCGAAGTTGATTTGTAATTATTATGGTGGCTTCACCTTACCATTATTTGAGGATTAGTTCATATAGACTAATAAAGGTGATCAGCCAGCATTTTTCTCCAAATTTTATTTATAACCCATTACTAACAACTTTCTTTCTCTAGACAAAGGCAAACAGGAAACCAACGACAGGATATGATTTCCAAAACTTTACTTCAGATTTTTCCTAGTCAGTCAGGCAATCAGAAACAGAAATTTCAACATTTAAACAAGAGAATAATTTATGTAATCATCTAGCACTTTAAAACCATATTATAATATAAACCATTCATCACAAATACAAACTTAGAAAAAGACATATTTGAAGCTTGGAAATAGTTGGCAACTATTGAAGGGTGTTCCCTTTTCCACCCAACCATATGCACAGTTTATCTTGGTGTATTCCTCAACTATCCATCCCCTAGCTAGATCATGATGCCATGAGAGAGAGGTTCTTCTTTTCTTAGCAACAGAAAGGGACAAAGGTTACTCTTGTTTTCCCATAGGAACCTGGAAGTCCAGTTTTCTATCCACCAAGCAAGGGAGCCTGATGTGATTGCTCTCTCATTCACTCAAACTCTCTGCAACTCTGTTTCTCAGCTTGATTAGAAAAAATTGCCCAATAGTTCCTGCACCCAGGATAGTTTGTCTTCTCAGTTCTCTTTAGAACCAGAGAGCCTCACATTCTCCCCTCTTCAGAAATGGTAAATAGACCCATTTGTTTTCCTTCTCTTTGTTTTCTAACAACCAAAGAGGTTTCTCACACTCCTCTCTACTTAGAAAATGATTCCCAGACTCAACTAATTGTCTCCCCTCTTGTATGCTCGTCATTTTCCTTGTCTCTTGCCTTCTTCAACAAGATTTTGTGGGTCAAATCCCCCAATTCGTGGGTTAGCCCATAATCCTCTAGATGGGTACTTTTGTACCCATGCTTCTGAGACAAGGCATTTTTGGTACAACACCATTCCTTTTTATAAATGTGGGAAGTTGATAGTTCAACTACCAACTTCCTCTACTAACTACAATTCTAGAAAAATGGGCAATCTGTATTTTTCTTGATTATTAAATTAGCAAGGGAAATTTGGGAAGTTGATAGTTCAACTACCAACTTCCTCTACTAACTACAATTCTAGAAAAATGGGCAATCTGTATTTTTCTTGATTATTAAATTGGCAAGGGAAATTTCCTCATTGATTCCTTATTATGGCATCATGACCTGTGTAGTAAATCCCCTTTAGCGGTTGTTCAACATTTTCCTTTTTACATTAATAGCATAAATACTTTCATCATAACAGGTATGTCCATAGTCTTTTAGCAAAATATAATTATGTTTGTAGGCCAGGGGAAACAAGGGTGTTAAAATCCTCTCCCCCTTAAAGGAACATTTCCCTCGGTGTTCATTGCATCTCAACAACATCAGTCATGTCTTCTTCTTTTAGTTTCTTCAGCAATGTTGTTCCTCTTTCTTGGTCTGGTCCTTTCCAGACTCTTGGACTTTGTCACATGCCTACAACAATTTCAAGAAACAATCATATTAATCACAATTACATGAAAAACATTTTACTGCTATTCAAAACTCAAGAGGAAATATTCACATCAACACAATACTTATCTATGAAATTTCATGGATGCGCATCCAGTTGGGTGTCTTACTAACCTAGCACATTGTTTCCTTGGCATACCCATTGTGTGCATGATCCCAACCAGTAGTTTACACAAATTATTGAATTCCCCTCTTCCTTGTAGTCTCTCACCCTCTAGGCCCAAGTTCAAGCATCCTCTTCTCTGCCATACAGTCCCTCGGGCGATCCATATTGTCTTTCCAAGGATTTCATGCACAAGAAGAGTTTTAGAGACTTCATCAAGTCTGACAGATGAGGCGTCCCTCTGACTTTATTTTTCAAGGTGTCCCTCTAGGATGTGTTACCACAACACAACATATTTTATGGCGATCATGAGTTATCACAGGGTCCTCATGTCACAACAATAGATTTTTTGCATGTTTTTCTGCTTGAAAACCATCATGTGTCCCTCTAGGGAAGATCTAGTATCTTACTTGTATCACATGCATATAGTAACCGTGAGACAGAACATCAATTTCAATCTAATTTATTTCCAATCTTCTACCCACATATTTCTAATTTTCACATTTCTATTTTCATAAATGTTCCATACAAGAGACAGATTCCACAAGTATGAGACATTTATTCTCATAACAGTTTGGCTCAGCAGGCATTAGTCTTCCTTCTGGGCTTACTTTTGTTTTCATATCTAAGACCCTTCTTCTACAACTCCATCTTCACATATCCAAACAAGTTGTTGGTTGTCATGCACATTATATCTTCAAAACTGTGCATACTAACAGTCAAATCATTTTCATTTATTCAATGGTACAAAGAAAAAGGAAATATCATTCTTTACGCATGCATCATTTCAGAATACCAAATTTTCCAAATGCAATTCAAATATTAAATGACTTTAATCAATGGTGCCAATGTTCATGGCCACATTCATACCCAATGCACCCTTGCATTGATTTCAAGTTTGGAGCTTAACCAACCTCTTCACCATATGGCTTATTCATTCTCGTTCATTATTATAATGGGACTATGCTTCATGCTACAAATTGATCACGTCCTCGGTTTAACATATTATAATATGAATCCTAAGTTTCATATGGTTGCATCTAAACATTTATTTCCTTACTAGTAGTCAGTGGTGCCATTACTCGTGGCCACCCACTTCCTTTCTTAAACACCTTTACAATTCAGGTAGAGTATTGGAAGGTTCTCCTTCCTTAATGGGCAGTCTATTGGTTGCCCTCTTATGCAAGCATACATTTCCTCAATGCATTCAATGCAATGTGTTTCCTATGAGAACTTTTGTTCCCAATCACTCTTGATTATCAATGTACCCATAACACTATTGATTCATGAATTTTCTTTCAAGGATTCTTAATCATCCTTAACTGACATAGATTTCCTCTCTTTATTATTCAGATTCTTCTTTCCTAAATCTTACCCTGCTTGGGTAGCAATGGCATACAACAACGACTCAAAATTATTTTCATATCATTAAGATAATAAAATAGTTCATAGGGGATTCTTACCAAACCCATTCATACCTTATGCCATGCAGGCATGAACATTTGTATACACATTATGGTTGCCAACACCCTTTTTCTAATTTTTACCTTATCAGTGGTGCTCCATGGGGCTCCTATAGTCCCTTCAACAATATTTCAATAGTATCCTTCTTGCATTTATCCTTTACCATAGGTTGTCTACAATTGGAAGTTGTCCCTTCCCAACATATCCAATCATTTCCTACACAAAACATGCATTATCATATTCAAAATTATGCCAGTTGTCATGTTAACTAAAATGCATGTATTTAAATCAGTAAAACATTTTCAGATATGCCCCAGCATATCTATATGCATTGTATCACATTACCCTCAATGTTTTCATAAGTGCAAACATAATTAAATCTCCAGTTTTCTCTATAGTCACACAGTTATTACCATTATCATGCTAAAACACTCACACACAATAGCATATCATCTTCTCATCTAAGAGAAACACAATACACAACAAGGAAAAGTGTTAAGGGAGTCTTATCTCTTTTCCAACTCCTCCTACACAGCCTGGAACTTTCAGTTCAATTGAGTTATTTCCAAGGGCGTATTGCCTTTGCTTGACATGGCTCAACCAAGCCTATTCATTAAAACATACTTATTTGTTTATTATCCTTGGATTTCACAATTGTTCTTTTAAATATTTCAACTTTGTTAAGCAATCAGAGTTATGAAGTGAGAAAGGTGTTCCTCCTTTTCTCTTCTTTACCTCTGCCATATGTCCCTCTTGGGATTTTCCTACTCTTCTCCTTGAGCAGTCTTGGTTAGGTTCACCTTAACCTTCTTGGATAAATCAGCATGCTACAACAGCAAGCTTTTTGTTCACAATGAATTATGAACCTGTGCATTATGCACATTACCATTTAGACATCGGAATGGTCAGCATTCATTTGTTATTCTTCCAATCATGCATTATGTTTTATAATGTAATCCAAGATTCTTATACAGATAGGCTTACATCCTACTGTCCAATTCTCAGCAGTCATTAATATTATGATTGTGTTCCCCGACAGAGTCCTCACACAATTCCTCCACATGGAACTGTCTCACCATGCAACTTCCTTGTTGCATATTCATTACTTATCTGAGATGATATCAACCTTGATTCAACCTCATCTTTACCATTTCAACTTTTGAGAAAATATTCCATAAGGAATATAAGCATGCATCTTTATTATGCATCTGAATTAATCCACACATGTTCATTGTTCTATTAACTTACATTCATAATGAACTTAACCACATGCATCATCATAATCCTAAGTGTGTCTACCATAGGTATACTTTACAACTCACATACATCTTTACTTTAAAACCATTTAACTCATGATTGTTCACAATCATTATCATGCAATCCTCAAAGGCATAATCATGTTGTCTTTTATCATGACAACAAAGCATCCCTGCTCATTTACTCTTTCATCCATTTGTACTAGATTTCCCTGAGGAGATGGCACACATCCCCTTCAAGCTATTATTCAAAACAAGGTAGTCATGACTCTTCAAAATAGATTCATCCATGCATCCATGGTAGTTATTCAATCCTATCAAGCGTAATTCTTGCCTTAAATCCCACTTTTTCAGCACTCATATCATGCCTTTAGTATACACATACTCATACATCATACATCATACGTGTGCATCACTTGCACATTTTTTTATATAGTTCATTCATATCTATCTAATATCAGTCTTCATACTGGGCAACCTTATAACACATTCAATTCATGCACTCAAGCATATACCAACATAGATAAATATTCAACATGCAAGTTCACTACTTGCACCTTTTTCCATAACAACAACCAGCAAGAAAACGCTCTTTCCTCAACCATTATATAAGCATCCCATAACCTATAAATTGTAAGTTTTAAACCTGCGAAGTAAAGCAATGCATATATATTCTTTAAGCAATACAGAAATTAATCAATGGCTCATACACAGAATACACAGAGTATCTGACGCACCCAAACACACACATGCAAAGAATATAACACATACCCAACATAAATATAGTCTGGAAATTTTCAATAGTACCCAAGGAAACAAGACAACTTATCAAGTTTTTCTTCATGCCTTAAGCCATTCTTGTTCAAAAGACCCTTTTATCAAGGGAATCCTTTTCCATATTCTCTCTCACTACAACTTGAGCACACCAAGCCATATATATATGGCTACCATCCACCTCTAGATGTGAATCTGACCCATTGGTCATCTAGAAATGTCCCAACACTTCCTTCGAGATCAACATTTCATTAACCAGTCTACCTTATCCTCATGAGGTATTATGTAATCAATATCATCATCATTTTACTTATGTTACTATAATCATATCATCACTAACCATATGATCTATGAAATCACCATATTTTACATCCATTAATAGACTATAATAAGTCTATATTCATGTTATATGCATGCCCAATATTTTCCATATGCATTCTAGCATATCCTTTTTCACCAAGCATTTTACCCATGCCTACAGTGTAGATGTATTCCACTTTCTTACCTATTGCATTCTCATGCATAGACACACCCTTAAGTTAATAGGGATCTACACACCCTTAGCACAGCCATGAGGTTTTGAACTTGCTCATGTCACTTCACTTCTTCCATGATGATTATTCTCAATCCATGGGATTCCTTTATACTTTGCAAAAAGGAATTATCCCAATAGCAGGTTTTCAGTTATGAAAACTCAAGAAAGTTGATCTCATATATTTCCATAAGGCCTCTAGACATCGAGAAATATACTCGCAAGGCCTAATATCTTATTTAAACAAAAATTGTAATTATCAGAGGCTTCATAATCCCACATTTGTAGGAAAGCTTGTAACATATTCAGTTCATTCCCTTCCTGGACTCAAGCATCCCTATAACAAGTTTTCTTCAATTTGCATCAAATACTTTCTATTAGAGTCTATCGTCATAATCCCACTCCTGTAGAAGTGGTTATCATTCCCCTAAAGAAACGATGTGATTCTTATGCTGCAATCCAGCATGATTCAAAAAAAAATTAATAAAATCCCAACAAAATGTCAATCTACAATCCTTCTCCTCAAGGAACTTATGCAGATAATCTCCTTGCAATAGTAAACACTTTCAATGAATCATATTAGCCTTGTTAAACTAGTCTTGTGACTTTTCTCTGGCCCATACAGGCCTAGTGTTTGAATCATGCTCTGATAAATAGGGTAGGGTTGGATGCCCTCCCCCTTAAAAAATTTCTAAGAAAAAAAATTATTCGACTCTTTCATGAGCCCAAGAAGGACAAGTGTTATTGCCTCTCAGATACCACTTTGTAACACACCCAACCCCTAAGTACCTTTTAGGATATGGGGTATTAAATTTTTCTTCTTTTAATGATATTAACTCTTCTCTATCATAGCTCCATCATCTTCTTCTCATCAAGATCTTTCCAATTATGGTAAGTTCGCTCAAAACTGGGCTCTAGAACAAGAGTTATGACCTTCTGAACTTCTCAGGTTTACTTAGGAAACATCTCTCTTACTACCATGTGGCATCCGCGTGACATCTCATTGACCACGCCAACTGACGTGGCGACACCCTAGTCCTGATGTGGCACTGCCCTAGCCTGCCATGGTGGAACTTTGGTCCATGCAGGCCTGCAGAGATCGTCACTCAGACCTTCTACAGGTGCACTCTTCGCTTACCTCCAACAAATATGGTATCGAGGAATATTCCCTCTCGATACCATCCATTCTGATTTTGAGAAATTTGTGCAGTCTCTCTACCCCAAACCTAAGGTATCGAGGAATATTCCCTTTCCCTCGATGGATGGTCTTGATGCACGCAATATCTCCTGACCTACAATTAGGATCCATTCGGTGCCTAAGTTTTACTTGTCCTAATGGACCCCACTCAACTCGTCGACTTGTTAATGATTGACATATGTCATCCTAAGGGAAACCTGGATGCCTCACTGGTAGGCCACGTCATTCATGATGTTAACACTTCATCTCTTGATGTAACACATGACTCAGTATCTGTTGATTCAGGTTGGTTTCCATTGATGTCAACCCTTGAAGAAATCTCGGTAGCACAAAGGTTTGGGTAATGGACCCAAGTTTGTTTGATGTAAAAATGACTCATTATT
>CBVK0100558559.1:0-10462 GCA_900067695.1 Picea abies
TATCTAAGTGCTTAATTGAACAATCATCTAAGTGGGATTTATTTTCTGGGAGTCTTAGAAAAGACGTTTTTGGGTGTCTATAAACGTAGGAGTTGTCGTTACTTTGCCAACGTTGCATATCGAGGACTGGTAGTTCTCTCACGTACCTCAACGTATATTAGAAGACTGTGGTCGCTTCATCGTACTTAGAGGTATATAGAGGGGCTCCTGTCAAAAGGTTGTGCATCAGACAACACTAATACCGATTGTGCTTCTATCTTGGAGACCACCTAGAATCCTTGAAACAACTGAGCAAACATGTTGGTCGTCTTGTTGTTGTAGTGCACCGAAAACAACATTTGGGAAGATTACTCTCTCATACCGGGGTGGCCTGAGAACCCCTCGGATATATTTGAGGGCTACAACAACCTGACACCCCTGTGAGGATCCTCTTTGCCTAAGCCTGTTGAGTACACGCATTTATTCGGCCAACTCTGAAATTTCTCTAATACAAAATTCTGGTCACTTGTTACTTGAGACTCTTACATTCATATTAGTGATCAGCGGCAAGGTTAACATATGGGTCCTGGCTTTCATATATACTTGGCATAACTGACATTGTGTTGCAGGTGATTTCCCCTTTACCCTTACCTTCATATTTCCCTCTTCCATTCATGGCCTTTAGACCATCCTTGACCTTGTATCGTGACCTCCTAGGACCTTTCTAGACTTTTCCATTGTCTTTCCCCAGGGGTCACCCGAAACTTTTCCTGAGGTGACAGTGAGTCTTGTCTCGGTGTGTTGTCCATTGGTTGCAATTGCAAAAGGCTCTAGTGCAACCTACAATCTGTGCGATAACAAGGCCAAGATGGCTTCAAGAGACCTTGAAATATGCAGAGAAGCATGCGACACCCAAGGGAACTTTCAAGGAGAGCAGGCCACGACAGAAGTATTCTAGTTACATGACACTCATGTGCGACATTATTGATTCCGAACCTTCTAGCTTTAAAGAAGCTTCAAAGTGACAGGTGTGGTGGGATGCCATGGTGGAGGAGTATTCCTCCATCATGAAGAATGATATATGGGATATAGTGCCAAGACCAAAAGGAAAATCTGTGGTCAGTTCGAAGTGGATCTATAAGATCAAGCATGCGACAGATGGCAATGTGGAGAAATACAAAGAAAGGTTTGTGGCGAGAGGGTTCTCACAGATAGAGGGAGTTGATTATGAGAAGACCTTCGCACCAGTTGCGAGGAACACTTCTATCGAGGCAGTCATTTCCATTGCAGCAGAGATGGGTTGGAGGATACATCAGATGGATGTAAAGAACGCATTTCTGAATGGGATCATTGAAGAGAAGGTGTACATCGAGTAGCCTCAAGGCTTTGAGGTGCATGGGAGAGAGTCCCATGTATGCAGGTTGAAGAAAGCATTGTATGGACTCAAGCAAGCTCCCGGAGCTTAGTATTCGAGGATCAATAGCTACTTGCAGCAGATGGACTTTGAGAAGAGTGAGGCAGACCCCAACCTTTATTACATTCTGGTTGGTGAGGATCCGCTCATTCTTGGCTTGTATGTGGATGATCTATTCCTTACTGGGTCATAAAATGTCATCGAGGGGTGCAAGAAAGATCTTGCTTCAAAGTTCGAAATGAAGGACATCAGGTTGACGCATTATTTTCTGGGATTGGAGGTGTGGCAGAGGACAAGTCAAATTTTCCTGGGACAAGGAAAATATGCAATGGATATCTTGAGGAAATTTGAGATGATGCATTGCAAGCCTATGTCTACGCCTATGACAACCAACTTGAAGAAGTTGGATGCTTCTAAATCTAAGTTGGTTGATCCCACCTTGTATCAACAGTTGATTGGTTCTTTGATATATCTGGTCGACACTAGACTGGATATCTGTTTTGTTGTCAACACCCTTAGTCAATTCATGGTTGAGCCGAGGAGGGTGCACTGGGTGGCAGCAAAACATGTGCTCAAGTACCAACGAGGTACGCTAGATTATGGGTTGAGCTATGTTCAGGGGGATAGAGTCAGATCAATGGGTCACACAGACTTGGATTGGGCAGGCAATGCAGTTGACAGGAAAAGCGCCTCAAGGTGTTGCTTCAGCTTGGGATCGACAGTTGTGTCCTGGTTCAGCAAGAAGAAGAAATCAATGGCATTGGATTATTTGGATTATTTGGTCAAAAGTTGCAGTCGACTATCATTCACTGTGATAATCAGGGTCACATTAAACTCTCGGAGAATCCAGTGTTCCATAACAGGTCTAAGCATATTGAAATCAAGTATCACTTCATCCAAGACTAAGTTCAGAAAGGATTTGTGAAGCTTCAGTACATTCCTATAGATGAGCAGGTTGCGGACATCCTCACAAAAGCTTTGATCAAAGGGAAGTTTGTGTTCTTCAAAGATAAGTTGGGAGTGGTGCAGAACACCTTCCTCACTAAGAGGGAGTGTTAAATTGCAGTAGCTTAGACAGGTGCTTCTGCATTGGCTCAGAGTTGAAGCATGCAGGAGACGTCCGGAAACTTTTTCAAGCTTACTTTATTTTTATAAAGTGACTTTTTCTCAAAAGTACATTAATTAATTATTAATTAATGTTGACTTTGCTAAAGTTCATAAAGTAAAATATAAGTGAACTTTAGTTTATATTGTGAGCATAGATCTAAGTCGATCTTGTCCGTAGATCGAGGTGATGATTACGAGGTTGGAGATATGGAGAATATAGAAGCTGGAAAAAGTGAAATCGACTCATTCTTGTGACAGGTGAGAAAGAGAGCTGAGGAGGAGAGAAAAAGAGAAAAACTTGCATGCAGCAGCTTGGGCACATTTCCCAAGGAGGGTGCACTTCCCTAGGCAGCCCATCCATACAGCAGAATCAGCTAGCAGCATCGACATGTTTCCCAAGGGCGCATGTTCTGCTGGCTGCACAATTCCCAAGAAAGATCCGTACAGCAGAACAGCATACAGATTGGGCATGGATTCCAAGGCAGATCCGTACAGCAGAAAATGTGCAGGTTGGATGCAAATCCCAAGGCAGGTTGCATGGAAATCTAGGCAGATTTCTGGTCGGTTTGTGCATGGTTTTCAAGGCAGTTTGCTGTGGCATGATTATCAAGATCTGTGAGCTAAGTAAAAGCTCATTAATTGCTGTAATAATTTCTGAACTCTTCTCTGTGGGCCATCTCAATAAAAATCTCATTTTGCTGGTTTTCCCTTCGGGGGTTTTTCCAGGGGTATTTACCCAAAAATTGCTGTGTCAATTGTGTGATTGGCTCGCTTCAGTTTCCACTGTGCATGCATGTTATTAAGCTCAGTGTTTTTATGTTCATAAAAATCAGATATGGAATTTTCTTGTTTTCTGTGCATGCATTGATTTTCATGCATGCATGCATCTGAAAGTTATTTTATTGGAAGTAGAGATCAGATCTGAGCTTTAGAAAACTAACTATAGCATGTATTGAAAAAGCCCAATGGGGGAGTATTTATAGTGATCGGGCATTCTCTCTTGCAATCCTCATGATCTATGGGTTCTTGGAGAGAACTTGACGCCCTTGTTTCCCTTATCCTTTCAATTGTCCTTTTGATCTCTTTGACCCAAGTGGGTGTGTCACTGTATCTTGTCCTATTTGGAACCCCTCTTTTTGTCAGGCATCTTTTAACTTGTCTTTTTTATATCATATGCTGAACCCCTCAGTGGCCGAGCTCTTAATGATATGTGGACCCTTCCTTCTCTTTTTAAGATTGGATTAGCTCCTAATGATATGACATGTCAAATGAAAGTCACCTTAGGCATATTGGTGGTACGAAATGGGGCTGTAACATCTACAATGTCAAAGTCTATTCAAGGTATAGAAATAAGTACAACAGAATGCCCTTGGAAAACCCTTGAATGCCAAGAATACAGATTCATGCCACAGATTGTTGGATAGGCTATTATGTCTTAGATTTCATACTTTCCAATAGATTTCCAACTTAAGATGATATTAGCTGCCATTACTTGGTGGTAGGCATACTCCTTGGTACGTAAAGAAAATCAAGCAGAAAAATTATAGATCCAATAGGATTCAGGATGCGCCTCTTATTGTTACTTTTGTAGTTTGGGAATAGATTCCTTTAACTTACTGACTTCCCCTCCCACTTGAACACTATTGTAGTAGACAGATAATTACGTTCAGCCCAAAAAAATGCTGATCACAGGAAACGTTGTGTCTGTTAGTTTAAAAGAATCAGCAGAGCTTTAGATTGACAAGACAGCTGTCTAGTCTGCGAAATTTTAGATAGCCAAGACCAAACAGTGTACTAAAGAGATGCCAAATTTCTCAGTTAAAACTTCTTTGTAGTCCTCATTTTCGAAAATCTCAACCAACAAATTGCAATATTTTATGAGGCTTTACTCACAATGACTGCTAGACCTAGTAGTCAATCTTACGGAACTTGAAAAGGGGAAGGCTAACTTTCCACCTGGGCTTACTGATTAATGTGTGAAAGCCAGGTGAAGGAAATAAAATTGCATGTCAAAATGCTAAGTATTCCACTTCTACAACGCTTTAAACACATAAGAAACCATCTAGTTAATTTATGTGAAGAGCTTGTTCTAACAGAGACAGACCAGGCATGCATATTCTGAGTTTCACATGCATTGCTCCCAAAGAATCTCCAATGTCAAATTCTCATGTGCACAAACATCCCACCTCAAAGATCACTATGTAGTCAAAGATGGACAAGACAAAATTCCAAATGCATGATTAAGGAATCCTAATCCTTAAGGTTTAGAATGTCGTAGGGACATGCTTTCAATGTCACCCCGAATTCATTTCATCAACATAAACATTCAAAAAACAACATACCATCATCATTAAAAATTGAATTTGGGTGATAAGATAGATTTATACAGGATCATACCTTGTTTTTGGACCTGAGATAGTGAAAAGGTTTATAATGCTAATTTATTCAGCGTGCCATAATACAGTCACATTGACCAACGCTCATCCTTCCTGGAGAATAGACGTTTTGGTCCCAAACACAAACAAAGATCCTTTTGCAGTACAATGTCCAAAATTCCAAATTTATAGGACCTCTTCCCTTCTCCCCTGAACTCTATCTTGTAAAAGAAACCTAATTCTAAAATCCCAAGGTCAATGCACTGGAAAGTAAATTGTAGGAAATTTTGACTAGGACTCTAAGGGGCATATCCTCTATTTAGCAGAATCTTGATTAAAGGCTATTTATCTCATAAATGACAGACAAACCCCAAATCTAAATGCAGTCGATGTTTTTGACCGGAGCTAAATTTATCTAAAGATCGTTGGATTTAAAGCGTGAAAAAACAGAAAGTTGAACTTCCGTATATTTATTATTATAATTACTCATAGTGAAACCCCGAAACTATTTCCAAGACTCGACCGACGAAAGTTTGAATCACGGGAACGCGCAGGGACTACAGAAAAGAAATAAGGAAAAGCTAATTGCACAAAGACTGAAAGGGAATCCATAGATAAATATCTAACCTTCTCTGGTTGAGCTTTCTGGGGACTGTAAATGCCGTCCCTGAGACTTGCTCGGCGTAGAGGCCATAAGGACACTTCAAGGGATTATTCTGCCCCACCGGCAGTGCGCCCGGCTTTGCTTCCGAGGAAAAATGGTTGCCAAATCCGCTCTGGTACCCCAGATGGCTAAATTCGGATTCCAGGTCCTCTTCTGAGATGTTTAACTTCGCCAATTTTTCCATTTTTAACCCCGCACAAATCAAATTGCAGAATTCAGCTGTCGAGAGCTTCGGTCGAATTGAAATTCATAGGGAAATCGAAGTTAAGATTATTCTTATATTATGACGATTTTTTGCCTGAAATATTGGCCTGCAGCAAATCCATAAATATCGTCTGGCAAACCCAAATACAGACAGAGACCGTTGCTCTCCTTGTTAATGTGACAGTGAGAGTGTTTGAATTTAATACGCAAACGTCGGAGTGAGGACTCCTGCTGACTCTGCATCATTATCCGGGCCGGGCGAGTAAATTTTATAGAAATAATTGCAAGGCAGTGTTGCAGAATATTTTTTCAAAATTGCGCAGATCATATCCGGTAATATGATTTGTTGATGACTGGACTGTGAAAAGGGCTGGTAGGTCTCGCGTATTTGTACGAGTTTTTTATTTGGTTTGGGCAACTAATAAATATTATATATTTTAGGGGTTAAATGTCGAATTCACTATTTTGTATTGAAATTGTAAATAGTTTTTTTTATTTTTCATATATGTATTTCGGAATACTTTAAGATTGCAATTTCTATAACGTTTAATGTTTGAAATTTTAAATGCATTGAAAAACTATACTATATATAATGGTTTATTATTTAAACTATAATGGTTTATATATATTCAAAACCATTATTTAAATTATAATGGTTTATATATGTTCAAATCTAGATGGGTAGAGTAGGGTATATACATTTCTGTAGATTTTACAAGTAAAATCTTTGAACAGAAAAGGTTTTATACATTAATTTGGTGTGATGTGATCTTAAAATTAGATTATTATTATTATTATTATTATATATTTAGTTAATTTTTTTTCTAAAATTGATGGATTAATTATTTACCCAAAATTTTATAAAACATAAATATTTTTCTTGAAAAAATTGAAAATATTTATAGAAATTAAATTAAATTTTTGAAGTTTTTAACAAAAATATTATATCATATATAATTGGTATTTTGAAAATTAATAAGATTGGTCTAGGCTTCTACACATACAAAATACAAAATAAGTATAAATCCTTAAAATTGTATATGTACACCATCAAATTATGGAAATTTGTATAGAATAAAATTGTTTTTATTAGAAATTTTGGAAATATTTGTAGAAATTAAATTAAATTAAATCTTTCACCAACATTTATAGTTGGCATTTTGAGAATATGTAAGATTCGTGGAGGTTTCTACACATACAAGATAAAAGTATGGATCCTTAAAATTTTATGTGTACACCATGGAAATATGACTAGTTACTCTATAAAGATATGATATCCAAAGTAGGTGGAGCAATGGATAACTATTGTGGAATTTATTTTATTTGTAATTAGCAACACACTATAATATTAACATTGTGAGTTGTTTTGGTATTATGTCTTAGGGTTTTTTTGAATGTGTAGTTGTTATAGTTGTTATTTGTGTGATATTACATGTTAATAATGGTTCATTTTTATGTTGGGATTTTATTTCATATCAATTATTTTCTTCTTGTTGTAATACCTCTATTTTAACTCTTTTATTGTATAATTGTGTATAAATTGTTAATAAGAGTTTATAATGAGCTTAAATAAATAACCCAATATAAGTAATGTAAATATTTGTATGATTCCTAATGCAAAGCTCAAAGGAAAAACAAAGTAGTGAATGGATAGGCATGTAACTGCAATATTATTATATTTTATATATACCATGTAGTAGACCTTCCATGATAGGTTAAAGATATGTAAATATTATTTTGACTTTGGCAACTAGTAAACATTTTATATTTTGAAGGTTAAATGTCTAAATCACTATTTTATTGTAAATAGAATTTTTAATTTTCATATATATATTTGGGAATATTTCAAAATTGCAATTTTTATATAACTTTTGAGATGTTGAAGTGTCACGAAAACTTTTGAGATCTTAAAGTGTGAGGAAAAAATTATTAATTATGAAAAAAAAAATATTTGTTGAGTTATTGGTTTATTTTCTATATATATATATATATATATATATATAATTTTTTCACTCAAATTTTTATAGAGTAGAATTTTTTTTTTTTTTAAATGTTTATAGAATCTAAATTAAATTCTTATAAATTTGAAGTTATTTACAAAAATATTACCAACATTTATAGTTGATATTTTGAAAATTAATAAGATTCGTCTAGGCTTCTACTTATATAAAATAATTTGGATCCTTAAAATTTTGTGTATACCATAAAATTATGGAAATTTCTATAAAGTATAATTGTTTTTATTGAAAATAAATGTTTATAGAAATTAAATTAAATCCTTATAAATTTAAAGTTGTTTTACAAAAATATCACCAACCTTTATAGTTAGCATTTTGAGAATTTGTAAGATCATTCGAAGCTTCTACATATACAAGATAAGTATGGATCCTTAAAATTTTATGTGTACACCATATAAATATGACAGGTCACTCCATGAAGATATGATATCCTAGAGCAATGGATCACTATTGTGAAATTTTTTTGACTTGTAATTAGTAACACACTATAGTATCAACATTATGAATTGTTTTTGTATTATGTCTTATTATTGTATTATGTCTTTATTAACTTATTATTATTTTAAATAATGTAATACTTTAATGTATTTTGAATACTTTAATATTTTTTAATGTATTAGTGTTTTATTAATATATTCTATTTATAATATTAATTAATTAATTAATACATTACTAATTAATTAATACATTTGTACATTACAATATATATTATATATTATTGTATTAATACTTTAATTTAGACATTATATTAATGTATTATCATTAATTAATTTAGATAATTAATACATTAAGTTAGTAATTTAAATTAATACATTAATACATTAAGTAATAAATTAAGTTAGTAATTTAAATTAAGTTATATTAAGTAATAACTTAATATATTGAATAGTTTAAATTAAGTAAGTAATGACTTACTTATTACTTAATATATTTAATAATTATAATTAAGTTATAACTTAATATAATCAAGTTAGTAATTTTATTTAAATTAAGTAGTAATTTAATTATATTTAGTTGTATTTATTTATATTAAAATATTTAGTTTTATAGCCCCCTGGGGGCAGTTCAATTGGCAAGTGTCGTGATATAGCGTGTTATGTACGATGAGGTTCCAAGTTCAAATCCCCCCGACTTACGCGTGCCTGCGGAAGGGACGTATGGCACCTGGATTTAATTTAAATTAAGTAATAAGTAATTTAACTTAATACATTAGTGTTTTAGTTTAGTAATTAATACATTAAGTTAGTAATTTAAAAATCATATAAATGTGCTAATACTTTAATAATATTAAGTAATAGATTTTTAATAAAATATTAATTATTTAATATATTAATATATTAATTAAATAATACAATAATTAATACATTATTATTATATAGATATTAATATATTAATTGTTGTTTCCATGGCATGTCAGTAGTAAACTAGCAACAACCACATTAAGTAAAAAGTGGCTGATCGACGTCATTAAAATAAAAAAGTGGAAAATGACGCATCGGCGTATATCAACCACTTTTTACTTAATGTGGTTGTTGCTAGTAATTAATAACACAATATAATACCAACATTGTGAGTTGTTTTTGTATTATGTCTTGTGGTTTTTTTTAGTGTGTAGTTGTTATCATTGTTATTTATGTGATATTAAAGGTTAATAATTGCTCATTTTTATGTTGGGATTTTATTCCAAGTCAATTATTTTCTTCTTCTTGTAATACCTAGTTTTTTACTCTTTCCATGTTGTATAGTTGTGTATAAATTTTAAATAAGTGTTTATGATGACAGTAGTGAAGCCATATGAGCTTAATAAACAACCCCATGTGTAAGTAATGTAAATATTTATATTGATTCTTAAAGCTAAGCTCAAGGGAAGGACATAGTATTGAATGGATAGGCATGTAATTGCAATATTATGCTTTATATGTACCATGTAGTTGACCTTCCATGGTAGGCTCAAGATATGTAAATATTATTTTGAAAATTAATATAAAGGTCCAAGATGGCTATGAAGAGCATGAGAGGGGTTATGTGTGTACTAGAGGGAAGAGGAAATGGGGGCTTCAAAGGAGGGAGAATTTTTTTTGTGTTTCCTAACTCCTACATATTTTATCATGTGCCTTATTTAAATCTCATCCACCATATTTGACTTAGAACTCAATCATTCAATGCATGTAGTGGTTGGTGAGGAAGTATACCTCACATAGTTACCAGTGTAGATCCATCTTATATCCAGATCTATCGTGTGTAGAGGGGGATCAAATCCCTCAAGGTGCAAACCTTTCATCAAGTTCTTTCATTCTGAAAAAAGAGTTTTCACCTAGAGGGATTTGATCCCTCTCTTCGCATGATAAATCCAAAGTTAAGATGGATCTATGCTAGTTCTTTATGTGTGTGTGAACCACATGTCAACTCCATGTTGAGCATGGAATAAATCACATGTTTGTGTAGCACAACATTAAAATGCTTTAACCAATAAAAAGAACTACAGTAAGAAAAAGATCATTTATCTATGTAGTGGTGTTTGCCTTTGCTAAAACGTCATTACATATATAATTCATGACTAGAACATGTCTAAGGAGAATTTAGTGTCTTGTTTAGTGATATCACATTAGATTATAGAAAGATTCTAAGTTCGGTCTTAAAGCGATTTTTTTTACTTGCAATATATATATATATATATATATATATATATATATATATATAT
>CBVK0100558574.1:0-11256 GCA_900067695.1 Picea abies
ACAAGGTTAGAATTTACAGAGGATGTGTGAGAGGATTACCCATAATTTTTTAAAATTTTTGAAGAAAATTGATTGTATATTTGTATATAAGTGTGCAAGGCTCCATTTTGGCAACTAGAATTCCTAGAGCCACATCTCAGAGATTATAAATGTAGTGTACCCCAATACATTGATAATTCTTGGAGATGGAATTATTTCTTTTAGTTGCATTGATGATTAAATTAATGCTTTTATATTATCAGTGTAGTCTCACCCACTACACTGATAATCTTCCTTCATGATGGATTCGTTAATCATGCTTGCATACTTACTAAGGGAACTCATATACTATAACAAGATAATAATGAGATGAGGTTCATTTCATTAAAGTGTGAACCAACTATTCAAGTTGAATTGTTTGTCATAGGGCTTAATAGCTTTGGAGTGTGAATATTTTCACCAAGTGCAAGTATGATATCCCTCAAGTGTTTCTTCACTACCCACCAATGTCCATATCCCTAATGGAGTCACCATGGAATCACATACTTTACTATATTTCTAATGAGATTCCATAGCCTTGGTAGAGATATATGCATTTCCACTTTGTTAATTGAACTAAAGCTACCTCCAGAATTGGTAAATGCTCTTCTAATTTGATAAGATTTCTTTAATGATCCAAGTCTTCTTTTCTACCTTCTTTTTAGATATTGAAAGTTTCCTTCATGAGTATTGTATTCAATCTGGAGTTTCATTAGAGAACTAGATAAAAGTATATTCTCATAAATATAATCATGTGTAGAATGGAATCTTAAATTCTAATAATTAGAAGTTTAATTCTAGGAGAGTCCTTCTAGTCAAAGACTAATTATTTTGAAAGTCCCTTTTTGAGATCCAATTTCATATAAATTATGGTATAAGAAAACCATGTTGAAAGGAAGGGTAAGCTTCATAGGATAGCTTGAGTGGTTGAGTTCTTTGATGATATGACTCATGGATGCCCTCTCCCTCAACTGTTCCCTTGGTGAAGGTGAAACCCCCCCATGCCAAAGAACATTTCTCAAGGAATTAAGTAGACGTTTTTAATTAGTTGCATCTTTCATTCTTCCAGCTACATGTATTTTCATTCTTTATTATTTATTTTAACCTTTGAGTTGTGTGCATGCATAGTTTAAGGATTGACATCATCAATCAATAAACATGGATGGATCATTTGTAAACCTATAAAAGGTTATTGTAACATACTTGCCTACTAAAAATGAAATTAAAAAAACCCCATACATATGAAATAACCAAGGGGAAATAGGCCCATAATTTAACATGCATCTTAAAACATATTTTAAAACATGATTGAAAAAGTTCAAGAAAAACATCAAGCACACATCATTCATGTAAAACCATTTACAAAATGGAATTAACATCACAAAGAATAACATAAAACTCATATGTTTATAAAGTAAGAAATTAGTTGTACACAAAGGACGTCCTCCCATCCATAGGCTTGTTGTTCATTTTCTCTCAAAAGAAATCCACCCCTGAGTTGAGGCTATGAGTCTACAAGGAGTTTTGGCCCTCTTGGTTATCCACTTTCCACATTTAGTAGTGAAAAACCCATTTTCTACTCCAACAACAGTTCCAATCCACCAACTCTCTTCCCCACAACCTCCAAAACCCAAGGAATCTCACAACATCCAAAACCTAAGGAATGAGATCCCCTTTCACTACACACGGTCCCTTAGGCCTGTCCACTTCCCCTAGGGCTTACACACGGTCCCTTAGGCCTGTCCACTTCCCCTAGGGCTCCAATGCACTCAGTTGGCTAGGAATATCACAACTGGGGATTCCAGGAACTCTCATCTACCCCAAGAGTTCTCACAACATCTGTCACAAGGCTCTGGAGCCATTTCCTAAATAAGAAAATACACCACAGGAACAAAACCTGTTTTTACAAGAACACATGCCATATTTCTAGCATAAACATGGCCCAATAATGAATACCATCAAGCGCATCATGGTTGTTTCTCTTTCAACACTCAACTCCCCTCTTTCTTCCTAAAATCTGCATGTAAAAAATGTCTTCCTTTTTCCATACGAATTTCCCTTTTTCCCAAGCAAAACCAATCAATTTGACTCTTAGACTCGACAATGTTGATTTTACTTCAGCCCCATGCTCCCAATAACTAAGGGATGTGACTTCTCACTCCCACCCTCTTACATGTATTCAATAATTGAACTCTCATAGACTCAAGTGGAAAATTAGAATGAAAAGATACATTAACTTAGGATAATAACATGGGTTTTCCCTTAGACCCCCCTTTAGCCCCCTCTATTGTGGAATCATAGCCCCACCATTGTTATTGTCCCTTTCATATCACAGCCAAGGATTATTATTTTTATTAATTATCTCAATGTACATAATGCATAGTGTGCCACTCACCCATAGTAATCAATGCAGGCTCTTCACCCCAAACACATCAGCTCACCAACCTAAATCACATTCATACAATTACATTATAATTTACTAGGATTGAAACTGGGGATGTTACAATTATTTTTCTGGTTAATAATGGATAATCAATCAATTCTAATCTCTTCTTTGTTTAGTTTCTTCTCTAAATTTTAGGCTTTTATTACAAGATCTAATAGTGAGATTCATCATTTAATATTATAACATGTAATTCAAACCTACTTCCTCAATATAATCTAATTCATTATCTCAGTGCCCACCCAACATTCATATATTATTTTTTTTTCTAGAAACCACCCTCCCACCCCACATACCCTCTCGCTTAGATCTAGATTTTTTTCCAATACACCCTCCCACCTAGGTTTTATATGGTGAAAACCCTAGATGAATCTCTTCCTAGGGAATTTTCTCTTTGGGGTTTTTGTTCTCTTGAATCAACACCCACATAGAACACTCATTTACAACAAATCTTTGGGATTTTTTGAGGATAACCTCCCACCGTATATTCCCTCTTTCTTAGATCTAGTATTGTGGAGGTCATCCTCCCAATTAGGTATTATTTATCTTCATGCACACTTATAATTCATTTACTGTTGGGTTCCTTGATATCTTCCCTCCACCAGTTGTGTCAGGTACTACAACCCTCCATTTTCTTATAATCTACTTGAAAAACCCCTCCAAGAAATGGATCCCCTTGCATTTTCCAACTTTGAAAGCTCTTCAAATTGTATATTCTTAATCGGTTCTTCCCCTTTCTCTAAACACGCTCGTCAAGATTCACTTCTCAGCCAAGTTTGTATCTTTCAAATTAGTACACTTAGAAAATTTTCCAGCTAAATTTTGGGGTTTTGAGTAAGTTAATGAAAACTCCTCTGATGCACATCAAAGGAGTTAACACAAAATCCACCAATGTACGTCAAAGGAGTTAACACAAAATCCATCGATGTACATCAAAGGAGTTCCCTCCAACTTTTTCGATAGCCATAAAAGAATTATTTTTCTTACGATTTGTTGATAACTCCTCCTATACATCGAATGAGTTTGTATTAACTCCTCTGATATATCGAAGGAGTTTGTATTAAATCCTCTAATGTATCGGAGGAGTTCCTTCCTTCTCCTTTGATTATTATCAGTTATTTTGTTCCAAGTTCTCCAATATATATCAGAGGACTTCCCACGAAGTCCTCCGATGCATATCAAATAATTTTCAATCAACTTTGTCGATTCATGTTAAGCATGAATCCTACTCGCCCCCAACAAACCAACACCTACCACACATCATTGAATAACCAAGTAAGCCCTAATATAGTCTTGTCATGCATAAGTAAAATGTTCTTAGATTTAGGTTTTTGTTGTCGCATTGTAACTTGGTATTATCCCTTCCAAATCATACTACCCAAACCCTTCATAATATAAATCCTCCACTTTTCCCTCAACCTGGTCCATTCTCCCAGACCTTAACAAATCTACAACATATCCCATCCATGAATCCATTTATCGACAGACCCTCATGGCTATCACCATTCCCCCTGGCCTCTAAATCACTCTCTTATGTGATTCCTTAGTCACCGATTCACTACAATATCGGCTAAGGGGAAACTTGTAAACCCTAACCCTCTTAACCCTTTTGGGACACCCTGAAAGAAATAAAATCCCAATCCTTTCATAACCTCAACCTTTGCTCAAAACCCTACTACAACACTCGTTGAATCAAGAAAGTTTTATGCAACAGTCCGACCCAATTGGCATTTTCAAGTTTAACTTCCCCCGATATTTCAGAGCCTTTAACATTAACTCCTCTTATCACTTCAGAGAAGTTGAAGTTAACTTTGTTGATGACCCTTTTTCCTTGGTAGACTTGGCATTAACTCACCAAATCTCTTCGGAAAATTTATCTCCAACTCTTCTGATAGATGCATATCAACAACCCTTCCATTAACCTACCAAACATACATTGGAACACTTATCACTAAATCCCTCGATACACTAAGTCCATAATTGGCTAAGTTGACATTAATCTCTCATATTTTCACACTTAATCCTATCAAAACCTTTCACACTAACTCTTTCGATGATCTTGAGAGGATTTGTAACTAAATTCTCTGATTTGTATACCAATTCATCGGAGAATCTAGCACTAACCCTTCTGATAGTCATCAGAACAGTTCGTAAGAACTACTATGATTTTGTCCTTTTGAGAATCTTTTGAGCCAATTTCTTCTCTAAGTCTCACCTAAGTACTCACCATGCCCGATATTATACTTTCTTCATTGAATGATGATCTCCCACCCAACATCAGCTCAAGTGAATCCTCTAGTATTTTCGTATTCTTAGACATATTGGTTTTGTGCATAAGTTATGTTTTTCTTTACACTAATCTTATATCTACCTTGTAGGTTCATACATGTATCTAAGAAAGAAAATGACCAGTAAAGAACCTACCATCGAGGCCTCTGGAAGTGGCCAACAAATTGAATATGAACTGAACATTGTTGGGGTCATGTATGGTGACACCTCTGGACTCCTAGACAAGGAAGGGGATGCACTCAAATGGGGCGATGTGTATCAGATGTTAAAAAAACAAAACTTCTCCACTAATGTTGAAGACTGAGATGAACTGAATATCTTCAAGAACATTAGAAGGTTTGGAATATTCATAGTAGCAGCCTGTGTTGTTGTGTTCCCTTGATTTGATGCCATCGCTTGGATATTGAAGCACGTAGATTTAGGGAACATATATGTTTGTAACTATAGAAGGGAGCTCATAGAATTGTTTCAACCCAAAGACTTAGAAAAATGATATCATCTCTAGAAGGGGACTAAGAAGTTGGACACCAAACTTCTTGCTAAATTCAAACACATAGCCAAAGAGCTATGCCCTAGGTGGTACAATCTAGACAAGTAATTCAAACTTATACCTAGGGGAGGGTACCCCATGATGACACTAAAGAGGCCTTATCACATTTTATCCATTATATGCAAGATATATGGGTAGAAATATGCCTCCTAGTTCTCCATGTCATACATGCCTCTGATTTATTATTGTGTAGACGAAGTATTATTGTTTAACTGGGATGACATCTTATCATCCAACCTGACAGAATCCATCACTACAGTTGTAGAAGCTCAGTCGAGAACTTTCATGAGTTTCCACATGTCTTCATACCTTGTGGATGTCATGTGTGTGGCCCACCAATACCTAAATATGGGTTGGAAATGGAAATCATCAGACGAAGCCATTCATATATACTACAAAGTCATCTAGAAGAATAAGTACAAGACGAAATACCAGAATATTTGCAAGCAATTTTGGGCTCCTCTGTATGAGTTCATATTTTGCACACCAGCCCCATGTATAACTAACAAAGTGATAGCTATGATAAAAAGGATCGATGATTGGTACCTTATGGAGTAGGATAGTTATAGTAGTGTGTATGGCACCATGAAACCCCCCCATCTCCTCCCTCGGTTTGTACTAGACAAGTTAGTACTCTAGGAAGTGCCTTATCAAACAATGATCCATGGAGTAGAAGGCATGTTATACAGAGGCAAGAAGGAAATATGGATGTTGCTTCCATTGTACATTGGTGTCTACTCACTTTCGAACACCAAGAAAGCACACAAAGAATTAAACACCTTCTCTCATACCATTTTGGAGAGGAGAGGTTCAGGAGACATGACCCAAAGTGGGTCGTAAAATAAAATTTCAATGAGGTTGGCTTGCCTTTGGAATACACAATAGAAGTTAGGGGGGAGGAGGAAGTACATCTCATTAAAATAAGGTATGATGAGGTCACCTTCAAGACATGGGGCAAACCCTTAGGGAGGATTGTGGATGAGAATAAAGCATGATGGACATACAAAACTCTTGCGAAAGCTTTGCATATAAACGTAAACAAACAATTACACTCTGTAAATATATGTTTTCATACTGAAATAATGGTGAACAAAGACATGCAACATATACATGGAAATACCCATAAACATACAGACAATTATAATCACACATATAATAAATTGTAAACATAAGCACGTAAATAACAATGCAGCATGTAAATTTATCACATGATTGGTACTTATATTGGAAAGATTACCACCAACTATGTGCAGACTGCCCACGAACCTCCTAGCCTTAGACTACATTGTTCATCATTCTCAATAGTGAGTCACCCCCGAGATGGGATTGAACTCCACCTGGGTAAAGGGGTTCCTAACTAGGCTAAAGGCTCACAGACAATAGGAAAGACTTCATCTCAGGTGCTCACTCAACTAACATCCTACAGCCTCTCATTCCCCACATGCCTATCCCACCCAAGGAAGTGTGCCCCTTCTCTGCTCAATAGTCCTTCAGCTGCCCCACTTCCCTTCTAGGGCTTCAGCAACAGGCCAAACAGGAAGTCTCAAAGCACTATAGTTGTAGTTTAGCAACTTCAGGAAATTAATTCCCAGCAATTCTCTCACTCAGAGAATTGCTCACAGGTCTGACAACTCACCTCTTTAATTTCCCACAGGCATGACAACCCACTTCTTCAACCCCGCTCTCGAGCTAACTAGGTACACCAATCATAATGGTTATGGAAACAAGCTCAGAAACAGTGAAATGGATGTCTCAAGGATAATGGACTGTGTGAATGAAATGGTCATGGAATCATTGACTGAATGACTGATGATGGAAGAAATCAGGCGAGAGATGATCGTAAGAATGATCGTTAGGATGATGGTAAGAATAATCGAGAGGATGATGGTGAAAAAAGTGTATAATTGAACTAAGTCCCCACGATATGTATGCATGTCCCCAACTTGACACTTGTCATGTTGGAAACTACTTTGATCCACTTGTCCCCAACTTTAGAACTTAGGATAAAATAATTATCCATACTTTATGTTTTAAAGAAATATTAATATAATATTCCCTTTTTTGGCTTAAGATCTCTAGCTTAGCCCTTTCCTTTAACTTTTGTCCCTCCCTTTCCCTAACTGGTGGAGTTCAGTCCCCCATCTCTTTTATCATGGTCGGTCTGCACGCGGCGATGTATTTTATATTAATCATGAGACATGTACAAAATAGGCGCACTGATCTTTAACATCTAGGCGCTCTGGCCTAATTCCAAAACCTAAGTATCCCACCTTATAATAACTAGCTCACCATCCTATAACACATATCATATACACAAGGCTCACTGAAATCCATACTGTGTGCACTTTAGTTACTACACGTGGTATCCGGGAATGTGTACACTACATCATTTTACTGCGCAGTGCATGCGCGCACTATGCCATGAAAGGTGCATTACAAAATGATGTCAAAACAGCTCACTAGATTAAGTATACTTACATTATATTTACAATTGGGTTCAACTGAGGGACATTAAAATCCCCTCCCCTTATTTATGCACTGCCCTTAGTGCATCATATACCCATATACAACAAAATTTTCAAAAATCCTCAAAAATATGTGGGTATTTTGTTTGCATTGCATCCTCATTCTCCCAAGTAGCATCCTCAGGACCGTACCAAGTCCATTGGACCTTTACAATCCCTATGGATCGATTCCGGAGCTGCTTGATTTTCCGGTCCAAAATGCACACCGGATGCACTTGAAAAGTGCCTTCTTACTCCACCTGAATCACATTCCAATCAATAACATGATTAGCATTAGGTATATATTTCTTGAGAAATGATACATGGAATACATTATGAACAAACATAGATGCAGGAAATGCAATCATATAAGCAATTGGACCAATCCTCTCTAGGATTTCAAATGGCCCACAAAATATGGCTTCCAACTTGGCACAACTTCCCAGCTTCAGGGAATTCCTGTTAGCCTTCATCTTCAGGAAAAAATGATCACCCACTTTGAACTCCCTGTGTGTTATGTTCTTATCAGCATAATTTTTCTGCCTGTCTTGGGCAGCTTCTAAATTCTGCTTAATTTTTATCATTTGGTCCTCCATCTCCTTGAGCAACTCTGGCCCAACTACTGTCCTATCAACTGGATTATCCCATCTCACTGGAGTGTTGCACTTTTTGCCGTAAAGGGCTTCAAATAGGCTCATCTTCAACGATGCCTGATACCCATTGTTGTAAGCGAATTCTACCAAGTCCAGGTAGTCTTCCCATTTCTATGGTTTTTCCATAACATACATCCTCAGTATGTCTCCTATCACTCTGTTCACCCTCTCTATCTATCCAATAGACTCAGGATGATAAGCTATACTAAAGTTCAAATTCATTCGGAATCCTTTGAACAATCCTTTCCATAAATTCGAGGTGAATTTTGGGTCTCTGTCGGACACAATTGATTTAGGAATTCCATGCAATTGTGCCACTTCCTTTATGAAAATATCAACCACATATGCTGCTTCATGAGTAGTTTTTAGTGGAATAAAATGGGCATATTTTGTAATCTTGTCCACCACTACCATGATTGAATCATGCAACTTTCCTGTTCTGGGAAATCCTATAATAAAATCCATCATCACCACTTCCCACTTCCATTCAGGAATGGACAAATGTTGCAGCAACCCTGTTGGATGCCTATGCTTCGCTTTAGCTTTCTAGCATTCCATACATCTAGTGATGTATTCAATGATCTCTCTCTTCATACCTAGCCAAAAGTAATGGCTCTTGATCACTGCCATGGTTTTCTGATATCCAGGGTGCCCTACATAAGGGACATTATGCATTTCATGCAAAATCATACATTTCAAGTCCTGAACATTTGAAACAAAAATTATGTTCTTGTGCAATAGTATTCCATCTATTCCCAAATTATAATTATCCACCTTTTGTGTTGTCTTACCCTGTTGTAGCTTTGCTACCAATTCTCTGTATTGTAGATCTGCATGTATAGCCTCCAGAATTTTGCTTTTAATATCAGTCTGATACATGCTAATGGTTGTAGCATGTAGTTCATGCACCCTGCTGCTGAGTGCATCAACCACTTTATTCTCTTTCCCCTTGATATGCTTTATATCAAAGTCATATTCTCTTAGAAATTCTAACCATCTGCTTCACCTAGCATTTAGATTTGGTTGATCAAATAAATATTTCAGACCATTATGTTCTGTTCTTATCTCAAACCTCTTCCCCATGAAGTAGTGTCTCCATTTCCTCAAGGCATGCACTATGGCTGCCAACTCCAAATCATGAGTGTCATAATTTCTTTCATGCTTCTTCATCTTCCTTGATTCATAACACACAACAAACCTATTTTGATTGAGGACTCCACCAATTCCTTCATTACATGCATCTATGCATACAATGAAGTTTTCATTTGGGTCTGCAATCCTTAATGTGGAGCACTTGTCAATAATTGTTTCAAGTGTTATAAGCTCTTTTCGCAATCCATTGTCCACTAAAACTTCACCCTGTTTCTTTGCAAGGAATTGATTGGGTGTGAAATCTTTAAGAATCCTTCAATAAATATTCTATAGTAGCCTACAAGACCCATGAATGATCTCACCTCTGTGACATTATTCAGTGCTTACCATTCTCTAATGTCTTCTATATTCTCAGGATCCACTGCTATCCCATCCTTTGAAACGATATGTCCCAAATAATTAATGTGTTTCTGATAAAATCAGCACTTGTTCAATTTGGCATACAACTGATGCTCCCTTAATACTTTTGACACCATCCTCAAATGATGGTCATGCTCTTCCTCTAACTTAGAATATATAATAATGTAATCCAAAAAGACAATGACAAACTTGTCTAGATATTCTCGAAAAACATTATTCATTAAGCACAAAAAAATAGCTAGTGCATTTGATAGCCCAAATGGCACCACTGTGAACTCATAATGACCATACCTTGTCCTGAAGGTGGTCTTGCTGATATCTTCTTCTTTAATCCTTACCTGATGGTATCCTGATCTGAGATCTATCTTTGAAAATATCTTTGCATCCTTCAATTGATCAAAGAGATCATCAATCCTTGGCAGAGGATACTTGTTCTTAACAGTCACTTTATTCAACTGTCTGAATTCAAAGCACAATATTAGTGTTCCATATTTCTTTTTCACAAACAAGACCGAGTCACCCCAAGGTGATACACTTGGGCGTATATACCCCTTCTTTAAAAGTTCTTCAAGATACATTTGCAACTCCTTCAATTCTGGTGTACTCATTCTGTAAGGAGTCTTTGACACTGGTGTTTCTCCAGGCATTAGATTTATAGAGAAATCAATGTCTCTTTTTGGGGGTAGTCCTGGTACTTCCTTGAACACATATTCAAATTCTTCCAGGACTGCATAATCTTCCAAATTTGGCACCTTATCTTCAGGTGTCTCTTCTATATGACCTGCAAATATTTGACACCCTTTTCTATAACATTTCTTCAGATGCAATGCTGAAATTTCTCTAATGGTTAATGCTCTGGGAATTCCCTACACTTTCCTTAGCTTCCCTTCCTCATCCAAGCAATTAAATGCTTTGTTGTGATAATCTAAGAGAGTATGATTTTGTTCCAACCAATCCATCCCAATTAGACATTCATAGGAACCTAAAGGAAAGATGTTCAAATCTGCCTTGGTGTTCATTCCATTCATGTCCATGAGGCATGACTTAACCATCTCATTAACTTTTCTTCTAGCTCATGTAGCCAGCTGCACCAACCAGGATTTCCCATGATTTATTCTTGGCAATTGCAAACTTTTCACCATATTAGGGTTTATATAACTTTGAATAGCTCCTGAATCAATTAAAATAACAATGGTTTGGTTGTTGATCATACCTTCCACTTCAATCATGTGGAACTGATAGCTTAGACCGGAAGAGCACACGTCTGAACTCCAGTCACCTCAGCTT
>CBVK0100558618.1:0-12891 GCA_900067695.1 Picea abies
ATAGTTATTAATATGGTAATATTAATATTAATATTGCAACCTAAAATAATTTTTAAATTTTTTTTTTAAATAAATATTTTTCGTCTCACTTTCGATGACAATAAGATACTTGCGACGAATTCGCTATATAAAAAAAATGTTGTCGTCTCAAGTGCGACGACAACAAAAATTGTTGCGATGCATTTTCTATATAAACAAAAAATTGTCATCGTTCCTGGGATGCATTCACTATATTAACAAAAAAAATGTTGTTGTCTCAAGTGCGACGACAGTAAAAATTGCTGTGACACATTTACTATGTAAACAAAAAAAATGTTGTCATTCTTGTGACGAATTCGCTATATAAAACAAAAAATGTTGTCGTCGCAAGTGAGACGACAATAAAATTGCTGCGACGCATTTGCTATATAAACAAATAAATGTTGTCATTCCTGCGATTCATTCACTATATAAACAAAAAAAGTTGTCGTCACAAGTGAGACGACAACAAAAATTGCTGTGACGCATTTGCTATATAAACAAAGAAATGTTGTCATTCCTGCGACAAATTCACTATATAAACAAAAAAATGTTGTCGTCGCAAGTGAGACGACAATAAAATTTGTTGCAATGCATTTTCTATATAAACAAAGAAAAGTTGTTGTCACAATTTCGATGACAACATAAAATCCTGTGATGAATTAGATATATAGACAACTCAAATTGTCATCACAATGGTTGTCTCAATTGAGACGAACTGTTGGTTTCACTTAGTTTGCCTATATTGTCATATTGGCGACCATATTTTTTTTTTGTCGCAATAGTGATAATTTCCCTAGGGTTGTCGCTCTTGCGAATTTAATTCAAGTTCATCAAAATTTCCACGTGCCATAAAATGACGTTTTAGAGACTCAATATTCATCACAATATCCATGACATAACGTCGCAAGAGCGTCAAAATAACCATTGCAAACTAACCCAAATTTTCTAATTGTAGGGGAGTGTTGCCCAAGATTTCCTCAAAAAATCCGAGCGCTTCCCCATAATTGGGTGCAGAGTGTTCCAACGCTCCCCCAAAGGAGGGAAAACGAGTGCTATCACTCCCTGATAGTGGGTAGGGGAGCACTGCCCAAAATTTCCTTGAAAAATCCCAAAGCTCCCCTAGAAGGGTGCAGAGTGTACTGAAACACTCACCCAAAGAAGGTTAAGGAGCATTGGCACTCCCTAACACTTTGTAGGGGAGCGTTGGCTTTCAAAATTCATTTTTAAGTGGTTTTTTTCAAGGAAAAAGATTTTTACTCTTCATCAAATAATTTCTTCTTCCTAAACCAGTCTTTGAGGGTGTCTTTGAAGTGTCCTTGTGATGTCGTTTGAGACACGACATAGGCAAGATGATTGTATGATGTCTGCGAAAATTGTGACATTTTTGGCCAAAATGACACACTTGTGACACTTGTAATGATGACAACATGTCATCATTGAAATGAGTAATTTTGATGTGTAACAGATTCCCCCCCAAAGTGCAAAGTTAGAAGATGAAAACTGATGACTGAAGTACTTTGTAGAATTTTTCGAGCAAGGGTATGAACACAAAGAACCTGGTAGAAGCTACAAATAACCATCAAACAAATATTATGATATGTTTTAAACCCAAGGTAGGCATACGTATGCTTGGGTGATACATACTTGCAAGTTATGGCTGCCATAAAATACACTGGGGATCCATAATTGTATTAACAAAAAGGTATAGCCACCACAGATACAATGTCGATCTATACTCCCATGACATGAATTGATCGTCGCCATGAACAAATACACAGTGGATATATGAGATGACAAGACATAGCCACATACCAACACAAAGTGGATCTATGTGACAATATATGTTTCAATATTCAAGAGAAACTCTGTCACAACTTGGGTAAAGTACATATCAGAGTGATTACTCAACCCAGGGTCTTCTTATCGATCATGATGTAGTACAAATATAACCATATGAATAGATGTCCTAATGTCTAAAATGGAAGAAACCACTTGATTACCGGTCAATGAGGCAAATCATTAACAAGTGTGAGGGAAATCACCATTGATGTCAATGATTCACAAGGTACCCTAGTACATTCCAGCGAATGGGAATAAATGAGATAAATTCGAACATCCTTGGAATCATATGATTAGGGGTCAATGATGTTAACCCACTATTGGAAGCGACGAGGCCTTCCATTGAGGCATGCAGGTCCCAAGGTACTAACTGGTTTCTAAGTCTAATTGTCAGATAATGCGTTGATGTCGACAGGAAAAGACTCGTCACAGGAGGTCCTTGATGTATCCCCCATCAACGACATGAAACTGACATAGAAATGTAAATTTTTATATCAAATGAACATGGATTGACATGTGTATTGAAACAGGATATTTGTGATGGTTGAATCTCAAGGAAGATACTTCCCTTGAACGTTGATGCACAACAACAGAAACATGGCATGTACCAAAACATGATGATATAATGGACACTGTGACTTTCGTCTGCTGACCCAAAGGAGTAAAGAAACTCAGAGGATTCATTTAGTGCAGAGATTCAGTGGATTAAAATGTATGTAAAGACAAAGTGTTGTGTTCAAGGGTGACTGTAAGAGTGACTGGTGATGTTTTCAAAAACTACTTGGCTTTCTTCCTTCAATCTTTACCCCATCTAGATAGACAAGTATTTATTTTTAATTTAACGAGCTTGAGGAGGGTAACACATGATCAATATAACTCACCTTGGGTACGTCCCTCTTTCTTTGTTTAATGAAATGGAAGAAGTAAGGGTTTGGTCCCGTATGGGCCCTTCAATGTATGATTTTTATAACGAATCCAAAGAAGGTAAACACGATGATTTTTCATGTTTAGAGAGTCTGGAAAGAACTTAAAGAAGAATCCATTGGTTTTCCTTTTTCATAATGTTAGTCTCGCGAGGCCAAAAAAGAGATAAATTATCACTCGAACTGCAAAGTTCACCACGCTCTGGTATTCGAGCGATATGGGAAAGCAGTGGCAGTCAAACACAATATTTCATACCTACTACCTGCAGCTTAGGAGGGCTATTGAGTCCTTCCCTCGTATGACACTGAACACCCTGGAAAGGTTCAGGCCTCTTATGAAGTTTCACGCAGATAGGCATTTTATTTATATTACTGTGTGCGCCGATGAAAGGAAAGAAGAACTTCAATACTACTACAATATTACTACGGAGGACCTGGAAGAGATCATTAAAGACTAGCCTGCAAAACTCCTTATCCCTATTGACCCCATAGAGTTGTTTGACCCAGACCTCATGGGAAACCCGATGGTTACTCACGAAGAGTATGATGCCCCAAGCAGCAGCAGGAAGAAAAAGAAGCAAGATGTACAAGAAGTACACAACTCATCAGAAGAAACCACATCCAAGTCACCCAATAGAGGAGGTGATGATGAAGTGAACAAAGAGGAAAAGAACAATAAGAAGATAAGAAAGGCAAAGTAACACCGCCACAGAACCTCCCTGATGACACCGACCCATCTAAGAAAAGTAAGGTTTCCCCCACGAAACCTTCATCGTGGAAGAAGTACAAATCCAATAAGCCAAAGATGCAGAGTATACTCACGGTCGATGACTTCAACTTCATTATTAAGTTGTAGGATATTCCTTAGAAGAGATCTTGCAAAGAAACAAAGAAAAACAAGAAGCCATGTACGATATAATTGAAGAAAAACTAAGAGGTGTACAACAAGCCCTTTATTCAAGCCGCACAGTGTCCATTGCACCCCCGCCCTCAGAAGAACTAGAGTTGGGAGATGAGCCTGCTCAACTCCACAGACTAGCTGATGTGACTGAATCCCACCTTCATCGAGCACCAGATGAGAAATACCCTGATGCAGTGGCCCTGAAACAAGCACAGGAGGAAATTATATAGCAACACAGGATTGCACAACAGGAGAAGGACGCTCTTCAAGCGAAGTTCGAAGAAGAGAGAGTGTAGATCCAGCAGGAGAAAGAAAAGTTGCTCATGGAGCAGGTCATAGTAAAAGAAGCAGTCAACAGATAACTTCGCTCTATGATGGGCTTGGAGTAGAAGGAGGAAGAACCAGTAGAACAACAAGTAGCACAGCTCACAAAAATCATCCAGCAGCTTCAACAGAGAATCACATATCTAGAGCTAAGAAGAGTGCCCAGTACTCCGCAAGATGTGTGAGATCAAGGGCCTTGCCATGGAATTTAAACAAGGGCCTCACCATGTGAAATAATCAAGGGCCTCACCATGGAATAATCAAGGGCCTCGCCATGTGAAATAATCAAGGGCCTCGCCATGGAATTTAAACAATTGAGTGATCGCAGTGCCCAAACTTATGAGCAACTCACTGACGATCCTTAATTGAAGTCACTCGAGTCACAGCTCCATGAGGCGAAACAACAAGAAGAAACAGTACAGGCACAGTTGAAGCCCATGTCATCCATTGAGAGGATGAAGCAATCCCAAGAACAGCGCACTACCCAATAGCAGGTCCACACCATTCAGAGCATAGTTATGGAAGTAACTCAGAGGCTCCAACCAATACAGGACGAGGCTTACCAACTATTCACGGAGATCAAAGGTCGAGGAGCAGAACTGGAGCAAGTCGTCACTACAGCTGAACAACGCTTAGAGGGACCTATCAATGAAGCAGTAATTCAAGAGTTCACCGAGCAGGAGGTCGTGGCACAACAACAGGTCAAAGACTCTTTAGCCAAGCTCAAGGATTTTGAGGCAGAAATACCCAGATTAGAGTGACTCGGGATGAGTCACAGGTGAGTATTAGGGGGCTATTGGCCCTTGACCAAGTTTTGAGGATCCTTGGTCATTTTTTACCATTTTGGGACTTCGATAGGCTATCGAAGGTAGAGCACAAATCAAAGTGGAGATTCTAGGATACTGGCCCCTTTTTAGGGCCTGTTTGGGTTTTGGGATTATGTAATGGGTATGGGGATGTCGGCTCATGGGTTTACCCATTCTTAGGCCTATTTTGTAATGTATAAATAGAAGTCTAGGTAATGTAAGAAGTAGTGAGTAGCCAGTTGCAAGTTGTGCTAAGTGAAAATGATTGTAAGAGGCTTGGTGCGTATTGTATGTTGAGACTTGGAGAGATAAGTGCAAGTCATATGTAGTGCTTTGTACGTAGACTATGGAAGGCACTGTGCCTAGATCTACTCAAGGAAGGAGTATCTAGTAAAGTGCACAGATCTCTTGTCCTCTACGGAGTTGATTTTGAGGCTCTTTGCATGTAGTTGATTGACCGGAGATAATAAAGAGGAGAAGAGTTGGTGGACATAGCCCTGGGGTGGGGGTGAACCACGTATATCATGTGTTTTGAATGCTTTGTTCTTTATGATTGTTCTTGTGTTTATGTGATTCAATGCTTAGTGCGATGTTAGATGATAGATGAATATGATATGATAGCTTAGTGCTAAATAATACGAATGAATGCTAGATCTGATCTATGTTGGTATGGTTAGTTCTTGAGTCTATTGAATCTATTTGAATACTATGCCTATATTCTATTAGGGTTTAGCTGCACTATAAGATAAGACTGGATATTGATGAATCATAATTGCTAAGTGTTCGGTTAAGGTGTTACAATCACAGATCTATGTCCCAACTAAGGTTGTAGACACTGGAGTCCCGCAAGAGCCCCTGCCTCTACCTTAGTTGAGACTTCATCTGCTTCGCAGGTGTTGCCGAAAGGGCCGATAGTTATGGTTTTGTTGGTGCGTTGTTGTAGCGTAGAACCCTGGGTCTTCCCTTGTACCAACAAATGGCTCCTTTGCCAAGACCTAAAATTGTGACTGTTGGGAGTTGAGGAAGAAGAAGTTTTGTGCAAAGATCTTACATGAGCCCATGAAATCTTTGTGCGTAGATCTGTTGCCCTGGTGTGCAATACTCTACTTGGATTATGAGGATCTGAGCTAAGAAGAGAAGTTCGATCTGAATAAAAGAGGTAAGATCTTGAAGCTTTGTTCTCTGCTGAAAGTAAGATTAGTGGAAATTTGTGTTTCAAGAGTATGTCTCTAGGTATGTTTGATAAAAAAATTCCTAGCCTGAAAACTAGGGCACAACTAGATGAAAGAAGATTTGATATGTCTAGATCCGATAAGAATAGTGAAATATATGTTATTCCTATGCATAGAAAGAATGTTTGCACCCCATTTGCTATGTTACTAGGAAAACCTTGGATCGAAAAGGATCAAGCCATAAGAAAAGAAGAGGAAGTCTTAGAGCATAATAAGCAAGAATTAAAAGATTTCATGACTATGAGGATCACACATTTGATTGAAGAATAGAAGAACAGTTCAAAGTTATTCAGGACCAAAAACTTGGATGTCAAAGTTGAAAGGACACACAAGGACTTGAGACACCTATCTGTACATGAGAGTAGAGCACCTACACCAAACAGAGAAGAAGTATTTCCCTTGAACCCTATTAAAGACCATCAACAGTACAAAGTTACTATGCCCAGAGAAGATCAAAATCATAATGGAAAGAGGAATATTGAGATGAAGATCATTGGGAAGAAGGATACAAATCTCAATAAGAAGAAAGAAAAGATAGAAAAGTTACAGAAAGTTCCAGAAGGAACTGCACAGAAGGA
Organism: Picea abies; assembly: GCA_900067695.1. Lineage (NCBI taxonomy): Eukaryota > Viridiplantae > Streptophyta > Pinopsida > Pinales > Pinaceae > Picea > Picea abies. The sequence continues at coordinate 6,625 of CBVK0100558618.1, forward strand.
AGGATTCTAGAATCTGAACTTCGTCAGGATACCAATACAGCACAACATGGCACTTCACCATGGCGAAGCAATGTGACCATTGGAGGCATTATAACCATTATCCCGATGACCCAAATGGTTAGAACAATAGTTATGGTCAGAAAGATCTCCATCAGACCATTGGGACCACGCCATAATAGACAGAACTACACTATTGAAGTCTTCTCACCCGTTGGAAAGATCCTTTACCTAATTGTCTACTTATTACATCAAGCCTTGCACCGAGAACACTTTTTCCACCCATGATTATCTGAGATCATAGATTATTTGATTTCACATAGTGATCATTAAGCTATCGCCATCCATCCTGTTGCATTGAGTAGTTTCTCTTCAATCCAAGATAGTCAGCCATGAGTGTGTATGTCTGAAGAACTTAACACAGTTGAAGAGTCTGTGAAGGAGATACTCATCAACTTCATTACTAAAAAGGTAATGTCTATGGGTGTACAATCTTCATCAATGATAGGATTGCAAGCCTCAATGTCGACTGCTCACGGATCTGGACCATCATGAGCTGGGACTGAGAAAAGAACCAAGCATAGAGATGACTTGGAGAATGTGAAGATATTACCATCCATCCTACCCGAGTATATCCCACCCCTAGATGATGTAGTGAGTTGTGACAGTGTCGTGAGGGACTTTGAATACACTGTCATCACTACGTATCTCCTGAAGGGGATATGCACAGTCAAACCATAGCTAGAGAGGATTCCAACCTTGAATATTAGAGACTATAATCTAGGATACCATAAGAGATATGACATGCTCGCACCTCACAAATATCTGACCAAGATGAAGGGAAAGAAGACAAATATCATCCCTCAACTGTGGACCATGAACCTCTCATAGTCCACCCTTTTGAGTGTAATGAAGATTCCACATTTGAGAAGGAATGAGGAGGTTAATGCTTGCGTTAATATCCTACTATCATGATTCCATGATGGCTATCTGGGGTTGGATAGATGTGTCACTGTAGATCCGACGCTAATCCATAGGATCACCAGACTGAGCATGCAGGGACCAGACCGATAAGACTTCTACCCATGAAAATTTGCAGACCGCGCCTTGGCACAAATGATTAAAGAAACATACGATGATGTTGAGAAGGGGACATGAGGCTACAAGGTAGCCTCCATATAGAATGGCGTAATGCGCCTAGGATGCCAACTAATTGTAGGAAATATAGTAAAAAATAACAGACCCATGCAGGTTATAGGGTTTGTTTTTGACCTTGTTGGGAAATGCATGGAAGGCCTACAGATGAATTGGGTGAAGTACCTAGTTAACCAACTCGAACTAGATTGTCACGAAGCTAAGGATTAGGGTTATGAGTTTCACTTTAGCTGGCTCCTGATCTTGATCGCGCTTACTGGTTGGGAGATGCCAAAAGGTGCGACCTTCCCTGAGATTGAGCCATTTGAGCCACTTGCTGCAAAGTTCACCATGCTCTGGTATTCAAGCGATATGGGAAAGCAGTGGCAGTCAAACGCAGTATTTCATACCTACTACATGCATCTTAGGACAGTTATTGAGTCCTTCCCCCGTATGACGCCAAACACCCTGAACAGGTTTAAGCCTCTTATGAAATTCCATATAGATAGGAATTTTATCTACATTACTACGCACACCGATGAAAGAAAAGAAGAACTTCAATACTACTACAACATCACTATAGAGGACATGGAAGAGATCATTAAAAAACGGCCTTTAGAACTCCTTATCCTTGTTGACCTCGTAGAGTTGTCTAACCTGGACCTTATTAGAAACCTGGTCATTACTCATGAAGACTATGATGCCCCAAGAAATAGCAGGAAGAATAAGAAGCAATATATACATGAAGTACACAACTCATTATAAAAAATCACAACCGAGTCACCTAGCGAAGGAGGTGATGATGAAGTGAACAAAGAGGGAAAAGAACAAGAAGAATATAAGCAAGGCAATGTAACATCGCCACAGAACCACCCTAATGACATCAATCCATCTAAGAAAAGGAAGAATTCCCCCATGAAACCTTCCTCATGGAAGAATTCCAAATCCAATAAGCCAAAGATGCAGAATGTACTCACGATCGACAAATTCAATTTCATTATTTCAGCTATAGGAGATGCCTCAGAAGATATTTTTCAAAGAAAAGAAGAACAAAAAAATACATGTATGATATAATTGAAGAAGAAGTAAGAGGTTTACAACAAGCCCTTTATATCAGCCGCGCATCATCCATTATGCCCCCTCCCTCGAAACTAGAGTTGGGAGATGAGCCTACCCAACTCCATAGACTAGCTAATGTGACTGAAGCCCACCTTCACCGAGCAAAAGATGAGAAATACCAGACCACAACGGCCCTGAAACAAGAATAGGAGGAAGTTATTGAGCAATGCAGGCTCACGTAATAGGATAAGGACACCCTTGAAGCAAAGTTCAAAGAAGAAAGAGAACAGATCTAATAGGAGAAAGAAAATATGCTTGCATAGTAGATCAGAGTAAAAGAAGTAGCCAACAGAGAACTTCACTCTGTGACGGGCTTGGAACAGAAGGAGGAAGAACCAGCAGAACACCAAGTAGCACAGCTCACATAAATCATCCAACAAAATCAGTAGAGAATCATAGATCTCAAGCAAGGAACATTGCCCAGTACTCCATAGGATGTGCGAGATCAAAGAGAAGTGACTACTCGAGGCACAGTTGAAATAATAAAATTCCTCACCATGGAATGTAAACAACTCAGTGATCACAGTGCCCAAAATTATGAAAAACTCACTAAGGATCCTAAATTGAAGTCACTGGAGTCACATCTCCAGGAAGCAAAGAAGCAAGAAGAAATAGTACAGGCACAACTGAAGCCCCTGTCAGCCATTGAGAGGATGAAACGATCCCAAGAACAATGCAATTCCCAAGAGAAGGTCCACATCATTCATAGAAGAGTCATGGGAGTAACTCAAAGGCTCCAACCAATACAGGACGAAGCTTACCAACTATTCATAGAGATCGAAGGTCGAGGAGAAGAAATGGAGCAAGTCATCACTTAAACCAAAAAACTCTTAGGGACCTATCAACAAAGCAGTAATGCAAGAGTTCATTGAGCAGGAGGTTGTGGCACAGCAACAGGTCGAAGTAGCTTGAGCCAAGCTCGAATATTTTGATGTAGAATTACCTAGAGAATATTGACTTAGGATGAGTCACAGGTGAGTGTTGGGGGATTGTTGGCCCTTGACTAAGTTTTGAGGAAAAATAATGCCTTGCCTCTTTTCAACAATTTTTTTTTTTTAAATATTCAAGTCCATCGATCTTCTGACTACTACAGGTTGGAATCCCAATGTGAAATGCTCCTATAAAAGCATTGAAACTACAACACACTCATCGATCATGTCAGTGAGATAGCAATGGAATATTCATCGGTATTTTTCTGGTTGTCCTTTGAAATTAAATTTTTAAAGGTCATCGGTCTCTAGACGTTAGGGGAGTCAGAATATCGTCGATAGTCCAACGTCAAAAAAACCATGGGAGATTTTTTGACACTTGTTGAGCCCTCATAAGTGGCGGTTAATCAACGTCAAATGTCATGGGTATGACAATAGGGCATTGAAAATTATGTCCATTTATAGTAGTGACTAGAGTTGGGAGATGAGCCTGCTCAACTCCACAGATTGGATGATGTGATTGAAGCTCACCTTCATCGAGCACAAGCTAAGAAAGACCAGGCCACAACGGCCCTAAAACAAGCATAGGAGGAATTTATAGAGCAACATAAGATTGTGCAATAGGAGAAGGACACTCTTCAAATGAAGTTCGAAGAAGAGAGAGTGCAGATCTAGCAGGAGAAAGAAAATCTTCTCACGAAGCAAGTCGGAGTAAAAGTAGTCAACAGAGCACTTCTCTCTGTGATGGGCTTGGAGCAGAAGGAGGAAGAACCAATAGAAAACCAAGTAGCGCAACTCGTAGAAATCATCCAATAGCTTCAACAGAGAATCACAGATCTCGATCTAAGAACAATACCCAATACTCTGTAGGATGTGCGAGATTAAAGAGAAGCGACTGCTCGAGGTACAGTTGAAAGAAACAAGGGCCTCACCATGGAATGTAAACAATTGAGTGATCACAATGCCAAAACTTATAAGAAACTCACCGAGGATCCTTAATTGAAGGCACTGGAGTCACAGCTCTAGGAGGTGAAGAAACAAGAAGAAATACTATAGGCACAGTTGAAGCCCCTATTAGCCATTGAGAGAATGAAGTGATCCCAAGAACAATGCACTGCCCAGCAACAGGTCCACACCATTCATAGCAGAGTCATGGAATTAACTCAGAGGCTCCAACCAATACAGGACGAGGCTTACCAACTATTCACAGAGATCGAAGGCTGAGGAGAGAACTGGAGCAAGTCGTCACTGTAGCTGAACAACGATTAGTGGGACATGTCAACAAAGCAGTAATCCAAGAGTTCACTGAGCAGGAAGCTGTGGCACAACAACAGGTCGAAGCAGCTCAAGCCAAGCTCGAGGATTTTGAGGAAGAATTACCTAGAGCATAGTGACTCGAGACGAGTCACAAGTGAGTGCTGGGGGCTTATTGGCCCTTGACCAAGTTTTGAGGATCCTTGGCCATTTTTAAACATTTTGGGACTTCGAAAGGTTGTTGAAGGTGGAGCACAAATCAAAGTGGATATCGCGGGATCTCGACCCCTTTTTAGGGCCTTTTTGGGCTTTGGGATTATGTAATGGATATGGGGATGTCATCCCATGGGTTTACCCATGCTTAGGCCTATTTTGTAAGGTATAAATAGAAGTCTAGGTGATGTAAGAAGTAGTGACTAGTCAGTGGCAAGTTTTGCTAAGTGAAAATGATTGTAAGAGGCTTGGTGCATATTGTATGTTGAGACTTGCAGAGCTAAGTGCAAGTCGCATGTAGTTCTTTGTGCATAGAATATGGAAGGCTCTGTGCCTAGATCTACTCAAGGAAGGGGTATCTAGAGAGGTGCATAGATCTCCTGTCCTCTACGGAGTTGATTTTGAGGCTCTTTGCATGTAGTTGATTGACCGGAGATAATAAAGAGGAGAAGAGTTGGTGGACATAGCCCCAGGGTGGGGGTGAACCATGTATATCCTTTTTTGTGAATGCTTTGTGCTTTATGATTGTTACTTTGTTTATGTGATTCAATGCTTAGTGCGATGTTAGATGATAGATGAATTTGATATGATATCTTAGTGATGAATAATGCGAATGAATTCTAGATCTGATCTATGTTGGTATGCTTAGTGCTTGAGTCTATTGAATCTATGTGAATACTTATGTTGGTATGCTTAGTGCTTGAGTCTATTGAATCTATGTGAATACTATGTTGATATTATGTTAGGGTTAGCTGCACTGTAAGCTAAGACTGGATATTGATGAATCATAATTTCTAAGTGTTCTATTAAGGTGTTACAGTCACAGATCTGCATCCCAGCTAAGTTTGTAGACATTGGAGTCCTGCAACAACCCCTTCATCTACCTTGGGTGAGACTTCATCTACTTCGTTGGTGTTGCCGAAAGGGCCGATAGTTAGGGTTTTGTTGGTGCATTGTTGTAGAGTTGAGCCCTGGGTCTTCCCTTATGCCAACACCTTTCAAATATTTTAACGTGTGGGAAAGGAAGCAACATCACTCGACAATATTTTCGTGTTTAGAGAGCCTAAAAAGACCTTAAAGGATACTCCAGGTGGTTCCTTTTCCATATAACCTTTACGAGTCTGAAAAAGTTATAAACGTATACTCGGTTACATTCTCATGTTTTTTCGAGCATGAGAAGGAACTAATACCATGCTTGTTATTGGTTTTGTTTTTACACAAGCTTCAAACAAAATTAAACTATGCTTGTAAATTCCCAACGTAATTGCAAGAGGTTGGCATACCCATGGATCGTTGGTACTATCCCCCCATCTTGAAAAGATAGTGGGTTAACTCCAGAATGATAATCAAAGGCTGGAGACATGTCCCCCAGGCTTCAATTCATTCACTGACTTTGAGGTTGTAAAAAATTTCTGTACTAGATGGAGAAAAAGGATAAGGGTGGATGAAATAAAGGTTCAAATACGAGACCTAATGAAATAATCTACTCGACATCTACAGGATCTATTGAAAGAACTCGACTTAATGAGAGATGTGATTGTTTCATTCTTTAATGAGCTTGACATAGGAAGAGAACTATGCTCAAGGCTCTGGGTTCAATCCCTAGATTTTTGTTTCATTT
>CBVK0100558636.1:0-14316 GCA_900067695.1 Picea abies
ATCTTTTACTTTGCATTTACTAAGATTATGAAATTGTTAGTGTAAAACCCGAGGAGATTAAGCACATGTTATTGTCCTTCTCAATAGTTATCCACCTACTTGATTTTGCTAGAAGACACCTCCATTGAAGCATATGCTAGAGCCATACCTTTGTAGCACTCTAACACTATTGCTTCATTAAGCTTTTATTTATCTCAAGCTTGAGTTAAAGAAGAAGAAAAACCACTAGGGCCTAAGGTTACCTACTTCCTAGTAGTCGTTTTCCTTCTAGGGTTTGATGATTGAGGCTTTGGGTTACCAACACCTCAACCATTCTCCCTCTTGTCTCTAGTTCACATATTATCATTTGTTTCCTTCAAGATTGTTGCTACAAAAAGTGACTCCATTAATCCTAAAGGCACTAGTTTATACCTTGCAATTGATTGATTGATGAAAACAAACCTCAAACCATCTACCTCAAGCTCTTTGCTAACTATTCCTAACCCTAGCTTAGACTAACTTACAAAGATTATTGTTGTTGTTACAAAAGTAAGCTACAACCATATATTGCAGCAGTAACAACTCCTAAAAGCAAGTGTTAAAGTTGATTTTTACATTGCCTTCTTAGCTTCTGACAAGTGCTAGCATATTGCTAATTCTAGGTTACCATTTAGGGTCATTTTTGAAGGTTGTTCAAGGCATAATTGTGAAGCTATCATTATATACACATTGTTGTCATAAATTTATGTTTGCTTCATCTTGTATATCAACTCATTGCTTTTATTGAAAGTCCAAGGTTTTACGAAGCACTAACATCAATTGTTACTTGCAAATAGTGTTTTCTTGTTGTCTTGTTTTGGGCAGGTACACTTAAGCATATCTTTGCTTTATATCATTAAACCTTTGGGACTTTTTGATCAGTGTGACTTGAGAGAGGGGAAGAACTTTTCTTGATATTATTACCTTTGCCTTCTCAAACCCCCAGGTCACTGGGGACGTCTCCCCTGGGCTTTCGCCCCTAAAGAGAAAAAGGTGTCTTATTTAGGTGACAGTGATAGGACAACCTCTTGTTACACCAATTTATTGTTCACTTTCCTTTGGCTTTTGGGCAAGTACAAATTGTGCAATAACATTTTGGTGCCGTTGTCGGGGAACACTTACTCAATTCTCCTCAAAGACAACACTTTTTGGTAAGCCTTCCCTCAAATGCCTTTACTTTGCAAAGCATACCTAGCAACTCCACTGAGGGTGATCCCCTTATCCCTTTGATAGTTTCAAGAAAACTATCTGGCGACTCCACAAACCTCAGGGAGGTATACCAACCCTCCCCAGTCCTTTAGAAGAAAACCTCCCCGAAACTCTCCTGTAGTAAAATCATTATTTGGAGGCAATCTTCCCTTGAACATGATGTCTAGCGCAAGAATTCAGAATGTTAATCCAAACCAAGCTAATAACCAAAAGCAATGGTCATCCAAGCTCTTCAAACCGTTAAGACATGACAAGTATACCAGGATACCCTAGGTAAATGCCCCCTAAGTATGAGAAGTGGTTGCCTAAATTCACTAGGAATGATGTAGTCAGTGTCGAGGATCATATGAGTAATTTATGGGCCTTATTTCAGCTTCATCCCATCAATGATGATGATGAGGATCTAGCTATGAAACTATTCTCTGCTACCCTCCATGATGGCGCTAGACGTTGGTACAATGGTCTCCCTCATGCTAGTATTAAAACAATGGATAGGTTGGAGGAAGTATTCCTCAAACGATGGAGTGTCAAGGAAGACCCCAACATGTTGTTGATAAGGCCGAATAAACTCGTAAAACAAGAGTATGAAACCGTTAGAGAATTCCATGACAAATTTGAAAATTTGATGCAGAAGATCCCAGTGAGCCATAATCCTTCTGATAGTTTTCTTCTCTTTCTCTATACCAAAGCCTTTACAAGACAGTTGGGATATATCCTCATAGATAAAGCCCCTAAAACAATACAAGAAGCCCAAGAAGTGGCTACAAGGATTGAAGACAATCTTTCATCATCTAGAGTTGAGCCTTTCTCAACCCCAAGAGTCAGAATGTATGCTAAACCTAAGATAGTCCACAATGTTGAACCTACCTCAGACATTAGCGCTAGCTTGGAAAAGCTACAACTGATTGTAGATGGCATGGTAAACCCAAGAACTACTGATGAATAGGATTGTCAACCTAGAAAGAACTCAACAACAAGCTCCTAGGGTTCCTTACAAAGGGCAATTTCAAAAAGGGAATCAAGCTTTTAGACCAAAGAATGATCAAGAGGTTCCCAATACTTTAGCCCTGTTGCCGTCCTTATACACACTTGCAGACGTGAGTTGAGTTCGGCTCACTCAGTGTGTCCTTGGAGGCACAATGCCTAGGTTCACAGCCCACACTGTCACTTTGACCGGAACCTCTTTCGTCTAGGCTTACTCCTAGGGAAGCCAAAGGGGGTAGACCTTAGTTACTAGATGTGTTAGAGTTAAGTTTTAGGAGTTAATTTTAATTTGTTAAGGTTAGAGGGGATTTTAATCCTAAGATGCTAAGGCAACCATGCAATATGCAAGAGTTAGCATGAAAAGCAAGCCTTTTCCCTAGGTCAACTAAGACTAGTGCCTAGAAATTGGGCAAGGGGTCAACTATGTTCAAGGGTTGTTTATTACAAAAGATTACAAATTACTTACAATTTTACAAAAGAATACCATGTACATTTACTTACAAGATTTACAACTTGAAGAATGATAGATTACAACAACAAGCTAACCAAGTATTTGTTCAATGTGTGCAAGATACAAAGACTAAATAATCAAGTTACATCATCATTTACACAAGATTATCATCAACACATTACTTCATCAACAGATTCCAAAGTTTAAGAGAATTAAACACAACTATTAAGAAGAGTATCGAAGACAATCTGCACTCTTAATTATTAAGCCCCCCAAGTATTCTATTAGATTTGGTCAAGGGTTTAATAATTAGGCTTTTCTTAAGATTTGCAAATTTTATTAGCTTTCACCAAAGCCTCCTCCTCCTGTTGCCAAATAACGGTTGGACGCTCAAGATAGTATGGCAACGAGGCCAACCCTAGCAGAACCAGTCAGCCCTGACAATAAGAGTACTTCCCGGAGAGGACACCCACCTGGAGCGCCACGGGGCAGTCCCCTGCCACTACCCTCCGTTGTTTTCCTCAAACCCGTTTTAGATGGTGAAGATGGTGGTCTAAGGTACCCTAAAGTAGTCTATTAAGTATGTATAATGATTAGGTAGACTTTTAGGTGATTTAAAGAGTGTTTAGAAGGTTTTAAAGTACCTTTTAAGTGCCAAATAATGAGATGGCCGAAACTGTTACTTGCTCAAAGTGTGTGTTGCTTAAGCTTAAACAATGAAGTAAATCAACACATATAAAGCAAATAAAAGTGAAATGGTTGAAAGAAATAGAGATTATCACATGCACATCAAAGTTTGATTAGAGACAATAGATCAATGGCAAGAACAGCTTGCCTTAAGAGATGAGAAAGAAAATTATTAAGTGTGTTTGCCTACTTAACCATTCAACAAATTCCAAGCCCAAGATGTGGCTACCAATAGATATAAACAATGAATCAATAAACCACTTATGTGTTAAGCACTTTATAAGATGTATTAAGCATGAATAGTAAAAAGTGTGCTTAAGAGAGAGATTAAGAGCTTGAAAAGAGATGAACTAAGCAAGATCCAAAAAGAAAGACTTAAGTGTGTTGCCCAATGGGCTTAAGATGAGAGATTAGATCTAAAACATAAGCATTAGGAACATTAGACCATTAGATCCATCACATCACATGAAAAATAAAGCATTAACACTTATCCTTACCTCTTTGGGGTGTTCCTCTCCCAACTAGGTAGGTTATTAAGTTATCTTGACTTAGTTAGATTAAGTGTTCTTAGATCTTAGTTATTAGAGCAAACAAATAAGAGATGAGCAAGAGGAGAAGTAGACTAATCTACAAGCTAATCTACAAACAACCAAGCAAATACCCACGTCAAGGTTGAGAAGGTGCCCTCACCTTCTAAACCTTGCGGCCAAGCTAGATAAGACAGAAAAATGAAGAAAAGGCTAAATCTAGCCTACGTCCTAACTACCCACAAGCTTAAAGAAGAGGGGAGGCCGTACCACTTCCCCTCTTACACTTCAAGCTTGAATAATCAAACAAACAAGAGGAAAAAGTACACTTCTAGGCTAGAAAAAGACAAGAGGGGGTTAGAGATAGCTACCAAACTTCCCCAAGGGGTCTTGAAGTGTTATGTGTGTCTCTTTGGGGCAGCCAAGAACCTCCAACCAGATCTGATATACCTGTAAAAACAGCAAGCTTTGCTTGCTAGGATGGCTACACACAACCAAACAATGTTAAGGAAACCCTTGTCCTTTTGGGGCAAGAACTTCCCGCAAGACAAGATATAGATTTTAAATTATTTTGACCTATCTAAACCAAGATATGCTAGCTAAAAATGAGATGGATGTACAGCAATATAGAGAAAAGTAATAGATCTAGATAGTTGGAGTGTAGAAAAGCTTCAAGTGACCCTTCCCTTCTAGAAGGAGTTCCCAATGAAACTTTGAAGGTGACCCTGCAATATCCTTCCAAATCCAAGCATACACAAGACAATACGTTGATGTAATTCAATTTAATTCAAACGACACTTCAATTTAATTCAAACATCAAGATATATAGACCAATAGGCATGACGAGGTACAAATATGATCTCTAATTTATGGAATCCCTCTGCAGTGTGTCATTAATTTATCAACCCGGGGTTTAATATACTTGTGAGGCACTCTGTGCAGTATACACAGAATGAGAACTTTCACCAAGCTATCGGAAAAGGCTAACTAAACTAAACCATGCATACATCAAAAGAAAAGCATAAAAGATGAAGTCACAGTGCTTACAACCCCCAGCCCAGTTGGTGGTACCTCTTGGGGAAGGTTTCTGAACTCTCATAACCCTACTCCCTCGTGTGTTCACCTAGTGGAGTTACAGGTAAAGTGATTATGCAGCACACACCATCAAAGCAAAGGAAGCTATCTAATATGTTCTAATTTACTCACTGGAATTTCAGAAGCAAAGTTGTCATTTAATAACTATGTTGGAACTATACCAACAGATTACATCATCCCCAAATCATAATTTTATTATTGATAATCCAAACACTGCTACAGCTAAAGAATGCAGACCCAGATTTACCGGATGATGTCAATATAAGTAAAGGACAAGAGGGAAATCAATAATCTGCAAAAGTATGAGTTCTAACATATTCTATTCATCATTCTTCAGCAATTGCAGGTGGCCATTATGCAGCCCATGGCCATTCTTCAGCAGAAAAAAAAAGAAATTTAAATAACTATCAGCTACCTAAACTAGTATTTAACGACTATATATATATCTATATATGCAAAAAGTGAAAGAGCACACTGCCATACCTATGAGTGGGCCCTGCCTCACTGGTAGGCATGTGCTCACAACTCCTAGATTACCAGTATGAAATTAGATTGACACTCCAAACATGAACAACAGTCTTGTATTGAAATAAGAATGGAAAAAAACTGATAAATGAGCTCTCGACTCTCACACTGTCATCAGTTCAGCCACACACTAACTTACTGTCCTCCTCATGGACGCTAGCATACTAATATATACAATGTTGGGGAATCTGGTTACTCCAAATATGGAGCGACCAGCCCCTATTATGCTGCAAATTAGCTTAAACAAACTAAAATTCTATTGTTCGTTGATTCGCCCAAGTACACGTTGTTACACATCAGCCAATAAAATATTAACTCCCTCCCAGATTCCACGGGTCCTTGGCTGAATTAGTTAAACTGTTACATGAAAGTGTGCCCGTATCCTATTCTTGAAATGTCACGTGCTGAGTTCTGGAACCTTGTAACTTATACACATATGCTGAAGGTATATTATAATGTTCACGGCTGGAACCTTGCTGAAGGTATAATTTCTTTAATTTATTTTTATGTTGAATGTTGCAACCTTGTAGGCTCATGGACATATGCTGATTTTAATCCTTTAATTATATTGCTAATATATTTCCACGCTGAAGATATTCACATTAAAACTCATGAGCACACGCTAAAGGTTTCATGTTGATATCATTTTAGGATCGGAACTGACATTAAATGTTGGGACTGATGTACATTAAGTGTTGGGACTGATATTGTATGCCAAATTATGCACTCAGTATTCGCATGGTGTAGTATTCATGGGCATACACTAAAGATGTTACGTTAATCTCATTTTAGCATTGATCTGATATTGAATACTTGAGATGATATATCGTATACGTTGCTACAGGCCTGATTATGTAGCAGGCTGCTACAGGCCTGATTACGTAGCAGGCTGCTACAAGTCTGATTATGTAGTAGGTTGCTACAGGTCTGATTATGTAGCAGATTTGAACACATGAGCACCCCACAACTGTATCAACATTTAATGACTCTGAATCTGTGGCAATGGATGTGCCATGACCCTGATTTGAAGAATATGTGAACCTTTAAAGAAAAACCCTCTAACAACTTGTTCACACATCAGTTGTCACTTCAAAAGTAAATACAAAACACACTACTTCCCCTAATGTTAATCAGAAATACAAAGAAATATTAAGAAATGCAATTGGAAAATCACCTCGAGCCTAAACCCCGCATATGGGCATTAAAATGGATAAGACAGGGTTATATGTAAATGTAAAGGGTTAAAAAGAAGGAAAAGAAGATGTCAAATGATGGTAATTTCGTGGCTCATCAAGGCATACGCTCTACCAAGCCTACTTAGATAACACTTTACCTAAGATCTAGTGTTGAAAGAAATAAGAAACAATACAAGAGCAATATTACCTCCCATGCATAAGAAACATAAGCATACGCATTACCCTTCTTGTTGTCCTCCAAAGCTTCCAAAATATTATTACCAAAGAGAGTGATCTTGGAGAGGAATACTCCAAAACCCTAGAGCAAGAATGAAATGAAAATGAATGAGATGAATAGAGAGAGAGAGGAAAATCAAGTAGCATAATAATAGCTCGAGATATGGTGAGTTGGGGAAGAGAAAAGGGATCTATTTATACTTGGAGAGGCAAACCTACCTCTCTTGGATCTAAGCCAAGTGTCCACCACCAAGCAATAGAGTAGATCTCTAGGCTAGGGTGCACCTCCTAGGGTTTGCACAATAGATCTAGGGTGTAGAAAAATAGAAAAAATAATTAGATAGATCTAATGGCATGTGAAGAGACTCAAATAATTTTTTAATAATTATTTGTGGAGTTTCTAGATGAGGGAGGGTGCACCTCTTGGGATGAGGAGAAGGTGATGAGAGGTGAGGAATGATTGTAGGGTGTTGGGATCACACAAAAGCTCAAGGAGAGGTGTGGGATCTGTGCTAAGGTGAGGTAAAGAGTCTCTCACAAATAAAAAACGTAACTTTTATTGGAGAGACAAAAAGGAGGGCGTAACTCTCTTGGAGAGCGCTCCCCTTGGTCAAAAATCAACCCAAATGTAAGTATGGGTGATGTGGAGTGAAAGGGATCACCACTAGGGGTGAAGACAAGGCTAAATGAAGTGAAAGATTAAGAGAGGGGGCCACACTCAAGTCACAATTAAATTAAAAAAGGAAAAACGTCAATCCCCCTAGGGGGGTGCAACTTTTGAGTGTAGAGGTGGCAAAAGGGGTTAAACAAGGTTGAAAAAAAGGTTGGGAGGCTAAGGTTATGCTTAGGGGATCTCTCTCTAACCATCATTTCAACATTTCACATCATCTAACTCATTATTACAATTTTTACATCTTGCCATGTTTGGACTTTAGCAATTAAAATTGTTGTTTTAGACTGACTGACACTCTAAGTAGACTAACCCTTGGCTAATGTTGTCCGACCGAGCTGAAACTTGGTCCATGGATGTAGGGGGTGCTATTCCATTTCTTTTGAGCACAAATACCCCTATCAAAAGTCCAAGGATCCAGTTTTTACAATTGTTGCTCAAAAATAATTAAATAATTAAACTTCCAAACTTAGGAAAATTTAATTAAAAATTAATTAATTAAAAAAAAACTAACCTAGACTCGACGGAATTCCGCGAAACTTTCTATGATGTCTTGTATGGTCATTTACAATGAATTCACTATATAGTTACCAAAACATAAGCCCACTAGAACGTCGTTCACCACTTTGGAGGACATATGTAAAGTGTGAGGAAAAAACTCAAAGGAAATCAGTAACGCTGAAAAGCCCACTGATAACCTGAGGATAAAAAACCCTCGGTGACAGGAACTCTCCCAGTGAATCGATGCCAAGGTAACTGACCTAGACATGACTCATGTAGACCTATTACATTATTAACCCACGCAGGGGTGCGGAAATTCCAATTACAAAAATAAGTGTTGGGCCAAACACAGCCCTGTAGAACCAAAAGTCTTCAACAATACTGCATCTGATGATGCATCTCTTCATGGCACATGAGTTGGCCACCGGTGCTAAATGGGCGGTCAACAAGCCCCTACAAATGTAGTAGATGAAAACCCTTGGTGCATGAAAACCCTTGGTGCTTACAATGCAGAGAGTCACATTGGGAGCATGAATGTCCTTCAACAATGGTGATCATGACCAAGTAAACATTGTTAACCATACCATTAAAAATCCTCAATATTACCTTAATGTCACACTTGAAGAACATCAAAAAGGCATAAAGGAAGCAACTAGGAAGCCTAGGATGGAAGTGATAAATAACCTTGACCAAGAATCAAGAGAAAAGTTGAAGAAGCAAGAATTCCAAGTATATACTAGGCAAAAACGAATGAACCAACCTCTCTCTACTGGTCCTGCAATTTCACAGACATGACCTCCACCTATGAATATACTTCTTCCTAAGAACCCTCCCAAGACTGACAAGGTGGATTTAAACTTTGACTTTGAAGGTGCACTAGCAAAAATGCACGTGACCATTCCATTAAGAGAAGTCATCAAGGTCCCATCTATAAAGGAAAGGTTCGAAAAAAAATTCAAAAGCTCAAATGGACCAATGGGCCCTCCTATTATGTTACAAGCAGATCACTTTAGGGTTCAGTATGATGGACATCCACCTTTCTTCATGACCTTATTGATTAATAACAAATGCCTTAACAATTGTATGCTTGATTTCGGGGCAGGTGCTCACATGATGTCTTTGAAAGTCATGGAAAAATTGGGCCTAAAGGTCACACGGCCTTACAGGAATGTGTGTGGTTTTGAGTCCAGGGCCATACCCACTCATGGGGTAGTTGAGAATGTTGAAGTATGCCTTGGAAGATACCCCGAGAGGGTGATCCACATGGATATCGAGGTGGTGGATGTCCCGGATATGTGGGGAATGCTATTATCCAGGAAGTTTGCTGCAATGTTGGGAGGCACCTTAGAGATGGATCTCACTTATATTAACGTGCCTATGAATGATGTAACAATAAGTCGCCTCCCAAATGTGCCAATGACCAAAGTCCATGTGCAAGAAATTGGTGATGATATTGGAATTTGGAACTAACGAGACACATGAACCAATCAAAGAGAGTCTTCCTGTATTTTCCCCTGATGATTTGCCTTTCACTACGGAGGAAGACTTTGATCAAATACAATGGTTGAAGAAGGAGGAGTATCAACAACTCCTAAACAAATATAAAGACAAAGAGGTTGGGGTTGTCAAGTTATTAAAGAAAAGAGAAGATGGCATATTGATCCGACCATCCCAGCAAGAAGTCTTCAAAGCAGAATCCCACCCTCCTCCCTCAAGACAATATACTAGAGTTGTACAAGAGGCAACCAAATTCAAGACCAAAGATTACAAAGAGGGAGATACGTTCTGGATGTGGGATACAAAAATGGGACAACCTACTAATGTCAAAGGAAGTGCACAATTTTGGCTTGGACCCTTCAAAGTCAGAAGGAAGTCAGTCAATGATGCCTACTATTTATCCACGTTGGAAGGAAGAAGACGTCCATTACCGGTTGGTGGACACCTCCTCAAACCCCATCAGGGGGCAAAGACTTGACTTCACATGTAAGTGCAGGTAAGTAGGTAGGCATTTTGCAGGTAAGTAGGTAGGCATTTTGCATTCATTGTATATACCATCTGCACTTCTTGCTAGAGTAGCTGTATTTCCATTTGTACATATGATTAATTACTTGTTTTTCATCTTATCATATATGAGCCAGGGGTGATATCACCACCCCAAATGATTGTTAATCAATCTTATTGAGATCTAGCAGGTCACAGGTCATACCAGAGATGTTGAGGTTCTCATGCGCTCTACGATGAGCACATGTCCCCGAGTTGGAGCCAGATGTTATCCCTGTCCTTCTCTTGCCCAAGCACCCTCTTCCTCTTCTCACAAATGTGAATGTGTGTCCCTCTCACCCTCAGCCCTTCTATTTATTTCTCTAATTCACTTTTTCAAAAGACTTCTAGAAGCCTCTAGAAATACATTTTTGTGAATTATTAATTTATGAAAAGTGACTTTTTCATAAATCTGAGAAAAAAGTCATTTAAGTGACTTTTTAATTTTTCCTAAGTTAAAACTTAGGATAAAATAAATAAAGTTGATCTGGGTATTTATGTGTCCATCAGCATGCCTAGGGCACTTAAGCCCGTGCTGAGACACCTATCGAGCTACAAAACTAACATTAAACAGTCAAACGCATGGATTGCCCTCATTATCTCTCCCTTTGCTTTCTCAAGTGCATCTATCACTCTCTCTTCCACCCTCACACGTGTGGTGCCTTTCTCATGTTTACTCCATAGTTAGCAAACTCGGTCGAATCAAGCCAAACAATACGAAAATTCAACAGTACGTTTCATGAGGCGAACTATCCGGTTTAATTCGATTCATTGTTATCTTTACCATGAGCATGCCCCTGTTGCTTTCATGTCAAACGGAAACTTTGCAAAACTGTCACGGTCACGTCCACGAGGTCGCTCTGCTTGGCCTTTCATTGAACCCGTGTAGAAAGAGAGGGCCAAAGTTTTGTTGTTTTTGCTGCTACTGAAGCCAGTATCATAGCAAACACTGATGGATCCATATCAATTCCAGAATTTTGGTCAACTATATTGACAAATTTTAGCGAATTTTTTGCGAATTGAATTTTTTCCATACCAAAAAAAATTGTATTGTACCGAATTCGAACTTGGAAACTATAGTTTACTCCACTCCTCATGCACATGTACATTGTATCTCTCCCACTTAACTCTTACCTCTACCCATGCACATGTGTTTCCTTATTTCTCACTCTTTTTTTCTCTCCCCATGTGCATCCCTACTCTTCCTCCCTCTCCTATGACCCATAGTCTCCTCCTTGGCAATTGCGCCCTCTACTCTATATATTGGATGGTCTACATTGGTTATTGGTCGGATTTTTGTGGCAGCAGCACATATTCTTTCTATCTTTCTTTCCTCTCTCTCTTCTCTCTCATTCTATAGGCTAGCTACTTTCTTTTGAGTAAGAGTGATCATTGCACCGGTTGTGGACTTGTTGATTGTGGTGCAATCAACCCTTTGACAAACCGATAATAAAAAAGTTTTGTGTTCTTTCTATTTCTGTGCTAACCTTGCAAGATCCCTCCAAGCCAAAAACTACCTTTTTTCCCCACGTCTTGGATGGAATTTAAACACTGTCCAAGACATTACAGCCTCTGTTTTTTGTCTTATTTTGCAAAAACTCAGACCTTAAAACAGCAGCAAATCACCCTCGGGACTCCCCCCTGAGACTGGCAAGCACCAGCCCAAACGGAGTGGGGTCTAGCTCATGAAAATTTGAGGTTTTTCTCCTTTAATTAACCATTTTTTCATCGCCGAAATATCATACTTATCAGTTCAATTGGACGGTAGAAAAGTGTGCTAACACAAGGCCTAAATAACAACAATCCCCACTAGATTTTCATGAGCGTAAATCAAGAGCTTAAGGCATGAACTTATAGCCAAGCTTATAAGAGTATAGCCACATTTATTACTATGCAATACAAGGATTACTCATTTGCATCCTGTGTTTAACTTTTCCTACTTCAAATTGTTGACGAAGGATACATATATCTTTAGTAATCTGGTAAGTGCAGTCCAAGTATGAAGATTGTACATCATAATTCTGCTTCAAATGTATTATACTTCAAATGTATATTCTGCTTCAAACCCACTTAGAATTCGTTTAAAATGATTCATCATAAATCCAGAGGAAACAGATAAATTAACCACATAACGTCCTATAAAAAGAAAAGAATACACAAAAAGTTACATTACTGAGCTGCTTAATCACTGACACAAATGAAAAATAAGATTTCAGTTCTTGATCAAATTTTAATAAGTGGGAAGTAAACTTTGAAAGACAAACGGAAAATTCTATAATAAATAAATTGCAACAGGAAAGATCAGTGAAAAGGATCCATATACAGACCTCCTGCAGATCTAGAAGGCAATCTAGTGTTTTATGAGCAGAGGATGCCAGTTCAGAATACGCTCTGTCAATATTGTCGTCGGATTTGCAGAAATAAGACCTGACAGAAGCCTGCTTCTCCAAAAAAATTGTCCTTCATCAGAAGAGGAGATAAATAAAAGCAGAACCAGTGCATAGATAATTTTCAGAAAAAATGAAAAGTGGAAAAAGGATATAGAAACGGAGTCTCAGCAAACCTGTGGTAACTGATTACAAGATGAGAAAACCTTTTGCAAACATATCCTCATCTCCAAAGCTTTGTCCCATAGAGCCTTCACCATAACAAGAATATAATAATTATTTCTGAAATCAAATGCTACTAAACAATGACACAAAATTGTGAGGTAAAAATTGCAGAAGGCAATTGATTTAACTAGCAAGTAATAGTCCAGAAATCAAACCAGCCAGTAGTTATAGAGATTGTATAGAGGAAAAAATTTTAAACTACAAACACCAAAGTTTGACTGCCACAAGATACTCATAAAAATATGCCACTATATAGATAGATAGATCAATATATTTTGATAAACTGTCTGCGAGGCCAACAATCTCTCCTCTCCTTATATAGAATTCTAATGAGTGAGTTTAGGCACCCCTTCTAAACTCAACATTTAATTAGAATATTTTAATCATCTTTGTGGGTGTGACCCCCATACAAGCCCACAAAGCCCATCACCAAGCCCATGAGACCTTAGCCTCATCCCAAGGGCGTTTTCACTGAAACGAAGGTGTAATCTGGTGCCAACAAAGATTCCCACATGCATAACACCATGGTCCCTAGTGGGAATGCCTCCTGATGCTACAAAAGCATCAACACTCCCTCTTAGCGAGCGAGGCATTCCATCCTCCATCACCATGAAGTATCTTTGTCTCCCATACCAGATCTGCTATCACAGTTGCACTCCAATCCTCCTGACTAGCTACTCCCTCTATCACCAAAGCAAATCCTACTCGCCAATCCAAATGACTGGCTACTTCCTCTATCACTGAGGCAAAACCTGTTGTATCAAATGGGTCCTCCATGGAGGATACACTGCTCTTAGAATCCTCCTACTTCAGAGCCTCTTGTCTGGCCCCCTCAACCCATGACACCTTCTTGGAAGATTCCTCTCTTCCACCTATATCGGAAGGTAGACTTCCTCTGAATGAGTGATGCTCCCTCTGAGCCTGCTAACTCCCCCTGAAGCCCAACTTCCTCTGAACAATCCTGGGAGGTTGCTCCTCCCCACTGGATCCTGAGGGTTGACTCCCTCTGAACTTGCACCACTGGTGGAGCTACCTGCTCCTCTTCTGTTTTTCTACTACTATTGGCCACAACTCGCATAGGTTGGCCCCTCAACCTATGTAGGTTTCCCTCTCTAGCTCCAAGAACCACTGTTGATCTAAAGCTAGATCTTTTGGGCACAAATAACACTTGTTCACCTCGAAACAATATATGGTAGCCCTTCTTCTCATTCTCTGAGACTTAGAGTACACTCCTCCTGAGTTCTGGTAACCATAACACATTTGACACCCTCAGCACTTCTCCTGACTCCAACTGGAACGATACTATACCAAATCTTCGTACTGCATGTTTGGTCCCCATACCAAGCTCCACACACAAATTTGAGTCAGTCTCTATGAAGTTGTCAAACAACTTGTTGGACAACTGAAAGGGGGGGTGAATCAGTTGTTACCGTGCTTAAACAATTATGCTTCTTTTAAAATCTTTACAAGGCACTCAATGATGATCACAATAATGTAGGGAAATAAACAATGGCACATTCAGCATCAGTCACATATATGAGAAACACAGAGACAGATATTTCCCAAGGAAACCCATACAGGGTAA
>CBVK0100558639.1:0-20387 GCA_900067695.1 Picea abies
TACCCAGAATGAGAAGTCGGCCCAGGCAGTTAGCCAGAATTACTATAAATACAAGAGGCCAGTCTTCATTCTGGCAGGTAGGTTTGGAGGAGAGCTACCATTGCAGCTGCTGCAGCTAGCAGATCACGTTTGGCTTGGACTATCTCTTGGTTAGGGTTTGGACTATCTAATCAGATCTTGTTGGTGCGCTATCCTTGGGGAAAGGTGCGCTACCCTTTGTTTGGCTATCTAGCCTAGGGTTTGCTTCCGGAGTGATTCTCTGTCAAGGTTAAGTTGCTCGGAGGGTGGCTTCGGCCTATGGTTGGGTGACAATAGTGACATTGTCAATGGTAAAATGAGCACATCCAATATATTCTAACAGTTAATACCAAGCCGAACATTTGCTTCACTCTGAACACGTTGAGCCAGTTCCAGGTGGAACCAAGACATGAGCATTGGATAGCCGCAAAGCACATTTTGAGATATTTGCGAGGCACACTAAATTATTGTTTGAGATATGTCTCAAACAGTGACTTACAACTACAAGGATATACAAATTCTGATTGGGCAAGGAGTGCAGATGACAGAAAGAGCACTTCAGGTGTATGCTTCAGTGTTGGCTCTGTTATGATCTCTTGGACTAGCAAGAAGCAGAAGTTTGTCGCACTCAACACTGCAGAGGGAGAGTATATTGCAACTTGTGATGCATGTACGGAAGCAGTATGGCTCCGTAAGCTGGTTTCTGGATTGTTTGACTAGGTGTTGGAATCGACCGTGATATTTTGCGACAATCAAAGCTGTGTGAAGCTTTCAGAGAACCCCATGTTTCATGGCATCTCGAAGCACATCGAGATCAAGTACTACTACCTCCATGATAAATTCCAGAAGGGAGCTCCAGTACATCTTCGTCGATGAGTAGACAACTGATATTTTGACGAAGCCTCTATCCAGAGCTAAGTTTGTATACTTCAGGGACAAAGTTGGGACTTGTGGAGATTACTCCTCTCGCTGAGAGGGAGTGTTGATGGACAAGCATTCTCTCTGTGTCACAGGTAGTGTCCAGATTAGAGAGAATGGTCCAGGTTGGTACCATGGACAGATAATATCCCTGTGTCACAGATAGTGACCAGATTAGGGATGAATGGTCCAGGACAGACATTCTTCCTGTGTCACAGGTAGTGACCAGATTAGGAAGAACGATCCTTCTCCCTGTGTCACAGGTAGTGACCAAATTAGGGAGAATGGTACACGACAGGCACTCTTCATGTGTCACAGGTAGTGACCAAATTAGGAAGAGTGGTCCTTCTCCCTGTGTCACGAGTGGTGACCAGATTAGGGAGATAGAGGACCGACATTCTTCTTGTGTCACGAGTAGTGACCAGATTAAGAAGAATTGTCCTTGTAGCCCAGAGTCACTCAGTTGAGTGCATGGCCTTCAGCACTTGTTACTTGCAGCATCATGCCCAAATTACTCAGATAGAGTGTGGCCCAGAAAGTTGATGTATTCAACAACGTCGGTGTTGATGATGATTTGATGTAACCCTTTTAATAGATAAATTTGTCAACTTGAGAACATTTAAATGGTCATTCTGAATACCTCCCTAGTTAAGAGGGAGCGTTGAATTTTGTAACTATGGTCAGTCTTCATAATGTATATTTTTGGTCTTGGGAGATTTGTAAAGCTTATTTAAATGCTCGAGACATAAGAAAAATTATTTTTGAGTCAAGTCCTCCCTTGGAATTTTAAGAGGAAAAGTTTGAATTTGTAAAAATGAATTGTTGGCTCTAATTTGTACAAGTCAGCCCTCCTCCAAGTCAAGTCGGCCCACAATATTGAAAATAACCCAGTGTAAAGTCGGCCCCAGCAAAATTGACAAGTCGGCCCCAAAACTGAGTGACAGATTAGTATAAATAAATGCACTGACCTCCTCATTTACACACAGCAATTCTCCTTCCTCGTAAGAGCAACTGCAGCTACAAAGGTTCGTTGGTTTCTGGAGCAACTGGGCATCTCAAGCAAAGATCTCTTGATATATGTTTTTCATTCTTCTTTCTCCTCTCTCCAGTTCCCACATGTGACGTCTCTCTCTCTATTTGTAATGCGCATCTTTTTGTAGCCGGTAATCTCTCTCTTGTGCGCAACTTCTTGTGACGTTGTTGCAATTGTTGTTGTATCTCCTAGGGTTTGACCTGGAGGTTGAGACCAGGTTCTAAGTGTTTCTCTTGTTGTACAAAGAATTTATCTATTAAGAAGGGTTGTTGGGCTTTTCCCCCTAGTGTGTTTTCCCAGGGTAAATATTGTGTCTTTCTGTGATCTCTACTGTTCTAATTTTATATGGTTGAATTTCTGGTGTAATTGCTTAATGATATATTGAAAAGTAAAAAGGAAAAAATCATTAGAGATAATTATCAGTATTTCAGAAATATTGTACCTAGATATGTTGTTCTAGGAATTTCAACATAAAGTACAGTAGAATGTTGGTATATTTAATGCATTACTATTGATTTTATTGGAGAGTGAAATCCGATTTGTGACTAAGTGTTTGGGGCCAGATTATTTTATTTTTAAACACAGTATCAGAGCTTGGGCTCTAAGGTTCAGTGTATAGAGTTTAGCACTTGGATAGCAGTGACTTACATGGGTTTTGCTTGGAAGAAAAAGGGAAAGAAACAGTCTTTGTAAGTTAGTCAAGGATGACTTCATGTATTAGGTATGAGGATAGGTTGGAGGGGATCTCCAACTACCTGTAATGGAAGGTGAGGATTGCAAGTGTTCTCAAGGAGAACAAGTTGTGGGCGTTTGTGAGTACCATCGTGCCAGTACCTTCGTCAGATCCCATTGCTCTAGATGTCCATGAGGTGAAGAAAGCAAGGGCTCAAAGAATAATCTTGGATGGAGTCAAAAACCACGTTATTCCACATTTGGTTGAGAAGCAAATAGCCAAAGAGATGTGGGATGCACTGAAAAATTTGTATGAGGCAAAGAACGAGAACCGAAAAATGGCTCTCAGGGAAAATCTCCATAGTGCTAGGATGGCCAAGGGAGAGAGTGTGGCCTCCTACCTCACCAGAGTTGCATAGGTGAAGGATGAGTTGGCAGCTGTCAAAGAATTTATTCGAGACTCAAAGTTAGTGCTCATAGCCCTTAAGGGCTTCACCAAAGAGTGGGAAGTTTTCATGAAGTGTGTGGTGGGAATAGAGAAGCTCCTAGATTGGAGCAGACTATGGGATGACTTTACTCACGAGGAGATCCGAGAGGGGTCTCAGGAGAAGGCAAAAGGTGGTTTAGACGAGCAAAATATTGCTCTTGTGGGAAAGAGAAAAGACAAGAAGAAAGACATGAACAAAGCGAAATGTTTTACATGTCACAAGACTGACCACTATGTTAGTCAATGTTCTAACAAGAAGAAAAAGAAGCAGGAACCAGAGGTATCAACATCAGCTGAGTTTGTTGAGTTCACAGAGAAATTCAAGAGGGAATCTTCTCTGATGACTGGTCCTTTAGGCAGTGGTTGTCCGGTGTTCGAGAACATTGAAGCATGGTTTGTGGACATTGAAATTTCTCGGCATATGACGAGAATGAGGTCAGTGTTTCTTAGTCTTTCAGAAATAGACTCGGACTGTTTTTTGGATAGCGGGGCTTGCTCACAGCTTGCAGTGAAGGGGGTTGGAAGTGTTAGATTCCAGCTAGACTCAGTGTTGAAATTTAAATATAGTTCAGATCTGTAATATTTCTTGAAAATACTTCTTGTTGATTTCTACTTTATTCACAGTGAATTGTTGAATTTTGGTAGCTTGGAGGTACTTCTGCATTGGCAACGCTCAGCATGCAGAAGTGACCAAGCAAATTTTCTCCTAGTGACTTTATAATATGTTTTTATAAAGTGATTTTATAAAGTTGGGTCTTTTAATTTTTTTTATGTAAAAGTGACTTTATGATGTTATCAGTCACTTTAATGACTTAAGTGACCTCAACTAATGATTAAGTCATGACCGTTGATCTCAAGGGAAAGTGAAGAGTCACTCAAGGGAGATCAAGGGTTAGGAGAGTTACAATTTCGAAATTAATAAAAGGCAACTCATTAGGAAACGGAGGGCGCGCTTTTGAGGAGAGTTTGAGGGAAGGTGAAGGGGCATGCATCCCAAGGAGTGTTGGCTTGGAGGAAGAGCTACAGCAAGGAGGGTTTGGCATGCATCCCAAGGAGTGGGATTGGCACGCATCCCTAGAAGCATGGCATCATTTATTGCAGTCTATACAGCAGCAATAAAGAAGGTCGTACAGCTATGTAAGTTGGTCGTACAGTAAAGGGAGAGCACAGAAATCGATGCTGTAAGTTTACAGCGGATTGGCACGGATTTCTATGCATATTTGCTGAGTTTTTAATGTTGTTATGTACAATTTCTTTTGTCACGCTTTTCTATGCGGATTTATGACTATTTCTGAAGATTTATTGGTTGTTTTGGGTCGTACAGCCATGGTTGTCTTTGTTAGATACAGTCTGGGACTGTTTGTATAGTTCAGAATTTGTCTAAAAAAAGTCTTTGACTGAGTTTTAATGCTAATGCTATTTGTTGTTGTAAAAGTTTGGAAATTCCTAAAGCTGAATAAACACTTTTTCCTCCTCAAAACTGTCAAATCTTCTGAATAATTCTTCAAGTGTTTATGCACAGACTTTTGTGCCAAATGTGGGTTACTCTTTGTTGTTCATAATTGTATTCCAGTGCTATTTTATTTCAGAACTTGTCTATGGGTATTTTTGTCCATAAAGAATAGTAGTATGGTTGTTGTATCTTTATAGGAGGCTGAAATCTAATTTAGTCTAAGTGGTATACTGAAATACGATGTATTTTAACATGGTATCAAAGCAGGTGCTTTGAAGTTCAATGGGCAGCATTTGGCACTTGGGACAGCAAGTGATTTGCTGGTGTATTTGCTTGAAGAAGGCAGAAAAGGTTCTTTGTCAGGTGGGCAAAGATGACTTCTAGCATCAGATTTGAAGATAGGTTGGAGGGGATCTCCAACTACATGCAGTGGAAGGTGAAAATCAACAGTGTTCTCAAGGAGAACAAATTGTAGTCGTTTGCGAACACCATTTTGCTTGTACCTACTTCAAATCCCATAGCTCTTGATGTTCATGAGGTGAGGGAAGCCAAGACTTAGAGAATCATCTTGGACGGGGTAAAAGACCACCTTATTCCACACTTAGCTGAGAAGAAGACAGCCAATGAAATGTGGAATGCACTGAAAGGCTTGTATGAGGCTAAGAACAAGAACTAGAAAATGGCTCTCCGGGACAAGCTCCATGGAGCTAGGATGGTCAAAGGAGAGAGTGTGGCCACCTACCTCACTCGGGTTGCACAGGTGAATGACGAGTTGGCAGTTGTTGGAGAAGTCATTCCTGACTCAGAGTTGGTGTGGATAGCCCTCAAAGGCTTCACCAAGGAGTGGGAGGTTTTCGTCAAGCGTGTGGTGGGGGGAGAGAAGCTCCCTGACTGGAGCAGATTATGGGATGATTTTACGCAAGAGGAGATCCGGAAGGGGTCTCAGGAAAAGGCATTGGATGGTGCAGACGACAAGAACGTTGCTCTTGTGGTAAAGGGCAATGAGAAGAAGAAGGACATGAGCAAGATGAAATGCTTTGCAGAGGTTGTAGATTTTTTTGAGAGATATGAGAGGGAGTTCTCTCTCATGACTGGTCCCATGGGCAGTGGGTGCCTAGCGTTCGAGGACATTGAGTCTTGGTTTGTGGACAATGGAGCTTCTCAGCACATGACTAGGTTGAGGTCAGTTTTCCTCTATATTACAGAGATAGACTCAGACTGCAGAGTGAATTGTGGAGTCGGCCCACAACTTTCAGTAAAGGGGGTTGGAAGGGCGAGATTCGAACTAGAATCAGAAGGTCTTCTAGAGGTTGTCGAGGTGATATATATTCCAGAGTTGACTGTTAATTTTCTCTCAGTGTCAGCTTTGGATGAGAGTGGATTTGGAGTTGTCTTCTATGATGGACATGTGTTTTTATATCCTGTAGGAGCAACTGTTGACACAGTAGTAATACTTGGTGTCAAGTATGAGGGCCTGTACACGTTGGGTAGACCTGTGTTGGGGTCCAGTGGATTTTTGGACTCAGATTCTGTGTCGGAGAGTTGGCAGATAGCAAGGGAGAGAGAGTTAATACCGAGGACTCAGTCTTCTTCCGAGACTCTCAAAGGAATCAACAAGCATTAGTCAACACAGATGGATGCTCAGGAGAGTGTGCAGTCTCCTAGAAGCATGTCTTTAATTCGTGGTACAGCAGAGGCAGCAGCAGAGGCTTCCAGTGCAGTGGGAGTAGTGGCTTCCTGTTCAGAGGGAGCAGAGACTTCTAGTACAGAGGGAGCAACCATGGCAGTTGATGAGATGGAGATAGATTCTGGTGGTGATACCAGAAGTATCTCTCTCGCTAAGAGGGAGTGTTGAATTTTGGTAGCTTGGAGGTACTTCTGCATTGGCAGCGCTCAGCATGCGAAAGTGACCAAGCAAATTTTCTCCTAGTGACTTTATAAGATCTTTTTATAAAGTGATTTTATAAAGTTGGGTCTTTTAATTATTTTTAATGTAAAAGTGACTTTATGATGTTATGGGTCACTTTAATGACTCAAATGACCTCAACGAATGATTAAGTCATGACCGTTGATCTTAAGGGAAAGTGAAGAGTCACTCAAGGGAGATCAAGGGTTAGGACTTAGGAGAGTTACAATTTCGAAATTAATAAAAGGCAGCTCATTAGGAAAAGTAGGGCGCACTTTTGAGGAGAGCTTGAGGGAAGGTGAAGGGGCACGCATCCCAAGGAGGAGTGTTGGCTTGGAGGAAGAGCTACAACAAGGAGGGTTTGGCACACATCCCAAGGAGTGGGACTGGCACGCATCCCTAGAAGCATAGCATCATTTATTGCAGTCCGTACAGCAGCAATAAAGGAGGTCATACAGCTATGTAAGTTGGTCGTACAGTAAAGGGAGAGCACAGAAATTGAGGCTGTAATTTCATAGCAGATTGGCACGAATTGTTAAATTTTTAATTAAATAAAGTACCTGTTAGCTCCCAAAATGAACCCGTCCCTATGGTCGCATTTTGTGGTGGATAGCATGGCTATTGGTAGTTTTCTCAAATTGGTTTTGAGTTTTTCTAGCTGCAAAATTTAGGTTTTGATTTTTGTTTTAGAAATAAGATGACCCATAAAGGTCTTCTCTCTAAAATTTTCATAAAATACTTTCAACAGTTAACGTGTGTTTAAAAGATGAGTGTTAGCTGGTGAAAGTGGCGACTTTCAACAGCTAAGGAGCATATCTTATAGGTCCGTGCGCTGCTGAAAGTGATGACTTTCAAACATCCAAAGGGCTGAGTTGTGGTTTATTTTAAGAGCTATTATGTTTCTTGAATGTCTCATGATCTTTTGGCCACGCAACAGGAATGAGTGTGTTGAAATGGTTGGAGAAGACGAGCATCATAGTCATTGCACAAGTGCCCTGATTGAGTATTGGTCAAATGACGCGTGGAGCGTTTGATGGATTGTAGAGATCGTGCCATTTGTTTCAACAGTTCGTTTGCCTCGCTTTGCCCTTATCGTGGAAGATCGTTTCAAAAAAACATTGGTAAAATGAAGTGGTTCAGATCTCTTCCCATTTCTTTCTGAGGTTGGATCCAGAGAATCACAAGGAAACTGGCTTATGTCATTAATCTCATCATCTCAAGCAGATTTTTCTGGGACACATGCTACCAAGCTGGAAAGAAATCCTACCAGAAGCATTGGACCCGGCAAACCTGGGAATCGTTGTTCAGCAGTCTATTCTTTCGTCCTAGGAAACACCAGAAGAGAAGATTCAAACAAATCAAGTTTCTTCCTGCTGAAAAAACCAATTGTAACTGCAAATCCGGGTATAAATGTTATGGAGCTCTGTGAGGATGATGAATTCATTGTCTTGGCATGTGATGGAGTCTGGGATGTTATGTCTAGCCAACAGATTATGGACTTTATCCATGAGCACAATAACGTTGATAAGAACCTTTCAACAGTCTGTGAGAAGGTGCTTTCCAAATGTCTTGCACCGTCAACAACTTTTGGTGAGGGTTGTGATAACATGACGATTATCATAGTGCAGTTCAAGAAGAAATCTGAAAATAAGGATTTATCTGGTACACGATCTGTAGATTGCAAATTGTTTGGTTTTCACTTGATTGAAAATTCAGCTGCGCTGAACTAACCCCATTAACAATCAGAAGCTTAGCAGCTGGAGATGATATACATGTTTCATTTCCTAATATATCAGTACATAAGTCCGCCAAGGTTGATAAGAACGGAATCAGCTACATTCAATTGCCATTCACGGTATGACAGGGTGCTACTAGCAAGCAACTGCATAGAATATTTTGTCTTTGGTAACACGATTTGGGATGCTGCTATTGGAAGTCAACGTTTTGTGTTTTGGTGTTCCATTGTTCATTAACAGCAATGATACAGGAGATTGGCAGAAATGAGATTTCTGGCTTGTTTATGAACTCATTTTTGTTGCAATCTACGCTTCCATTTTATCCCTCCCTCACACCAAATGGAACAACAGATTACCAGCAAGACCAGCATTTTACAACTACATCTGTGCACTATTTTTTGAATACCATATCTGCATTTGGCTGTGGCTTACTGGCATCTAGGGTTGGCATTGGCTACTGGATCTATGGCTTTACAAATATCTGTTGCCATTCATTTTATCCTCCTTTTGTATATGTAACTTTTCTTGCAGATTTTTTCCAGGAAGAAGATTTACATTTGAAGGATGTCTACTATTCTAAGCTGAAGATCTCATCACCGATGATGGAAGTGGCTAATGGCTTAAATGTAGCATCTAGATGCATGCACCATCTGTATAATCATATAACTGGTGGCAGCCAACTGACTGGTGCTCTACTCTAAATGATTTTGCCATAAAACCTCTATGATGCTGAAAACAGAGTGTTCACATGCAAGCAGCAGACATCGGTCTACTATGAGGCTCTGCATAATATCAATAAGAGAATGGTTGCTAACCTCATCCTTAACAGATCTAGAGTTGTAACATGAACAGTTTGAGCTATCCTTGGCATGCCATCCAAGACACAAGGTGCAGAACTTGATAACTACCTTCCAGAGTTGGCTACTTATATGAACACATTTGCAAGGAACGACAAACTGACTATGTCACCTCATCTGGGCCCTGATGTTGTTGCCCTTGCTTCTCAATCATGGTTTGCAATGTTCAACAAGGTAAAGAGTGTAGACATCTCATCAACGGACCCATAGATTGTCAAAGCATTCCTTGAGACAACTGGTATAGTGTAATTCAGCTTTGACCCTGCTGATCCAAGAACATGAGCAACTGCTGCAATGAAGTGCAAGACTGGGCAGAGAGATCTTCTTTTTGCACAGGTCCGAGATTGTTTGTCCCAAATGCCTCGAGGGTGGATTATAATGATGAAACACAATCAATTGCATCATTGTCAAAGTTCTATTTTTATGTTTGAAGTGTTTTGGCCAGGTGGAATTGGTTACTTATTTTCTGGGCAATAAACTATTAAATGCCAAAGATGGAAAATTCGACTTGTCTACAACTTATTGAGGTGTATCACATCTGTTGAAGACTTGAAGGAGATCGAGTACTGCTGAAGATTTATTTGATAAAGGTTTAATCATTAAATCAGGACTTAATCTTTGACATTATGTTAGTTTGATTTGGTTCTATTTTTAGTATATCAGATCCAATTTTCTAGGATCTGGAAACTGTTTGTAAAGGCTATAAAGCCAGGAATATTTGAGGAACCTGGGGGGTCAGTTCTGGATACAGGAATCCTCTATTATACTCAGACTTTTTAACGCTAATACAGATCACAAGTTCCTTTCAATTTTGATTGTCAGCTTTCCATCATTCTTTCTGTACTATTATCTGTGTTGCCAAGCTTTGAATGGTTGTTATCCCATTGTTTAGCTCATAGCCTGATAATTAGTTTCTTGATTGTCTCTTAGACCCTACATTGTACTGGTTTAGCTACAATCTGTTCTTCACCCATTTAAAAGTTATCTGCTGGTTAATCAATCTTTGAGAGCACTGGTTTATTTGTTTACCATTTTGAATGTCTGAATGCCATACTTGAATTGAGTTATCCTATTGATCCATTCATTTCTTAAGTTACCAAGCACCTTTGGTCTACAACCTCAAAGGGTTTCTTGGAGAGCTAACAGTACCTAGGCAAGTGTTTCTCATCCCTAGGCGCCTAAGGGGTGAGAAAGTGCCTAATGTGGGTCCTAGTCATTTAATTTGTGAGATGCAAATTAAAAGGTGACTTTATGATTAAAGTGAGGGTGAGTGAAGAGACACCAAATCTCAGCCACCCATCTAATCTAATCTCAACCGTTAGATTAGAAAACTCCTCACCTTCCCTCATGAGGTTGATTAGGGCAAGAGGGCGCACCCATTCTTGAGAAGTTAGAGCATTCTTGTTGAGAGAACAAGAGAGAGCAAAAGAAGGGACCTTTGGTGAGATGCCAAGGTCGGATCTTTGGTGAGATGCCAAGAGAAGAGACTCTTGGTGAGATGCCAAGAGAAGGGACCTTTGGTGAGATGCCAAGGTCAGAGCTTTGGTGAGATGCCAAGAGCAAGAGAGAGGTTGAGCTGATAAAAGAGACAACATTTGCTAAAGGAGAGCATGCATCCCAAGGCAAAGAGAAATGCAGATTTCAGGCAGTAGACAGCAAGGAAGAACAGGTCGTACCGTATGGATTTGTGGAGGTCATACAACATTTAATGTGCATAGAAATTGAGGAGGACAGCAGCTGCAATTTCTGAGAGTATTGGCATGCATTCCAAGGATACCATACAACATTTGTTGGCACAGAAATTGAGGTAATTGCTGTAATATATTTCTGAGTGTATTTCTGTACAGTCCATATAGTTTGGCACGAATCTTGGGGACCGTACAACACGGTTCACAAGGAGATGTTCATGTTGGGTTTTCCGTACAGTCTTAGCAGAGTTTTGGCACAAATTTCGAGACAGTCTGTACAACATTAATTGCTAGGGCAGCCATACAGTTGTACGGATTTCTGGTTTAGAAATCGAGGAGCAAAGCTACAGGAATGTCTAGATAAGTTTGTGTAAATTTCTGAAGATGAATATGCTGTAAAAGAAATTTCTCAGAAGCTCATAAATAATAAAAAGCCCTCTCTCACTGGTTTTCCCCTTGTGGGTTTTTCCAAGGTCGAAGTTAGACCAAAAATATTTGTGTCTATATTTTTTGAGTTTTGCATATTGCTGATATTTTATTTCTGCGTTGAAAACGATGTTCATAATCCTCATGTTTCAGTTCTGAAATTTATTTTCTGTTAAGTTTTTATATGCTGAAACACCGTTGTTTCATATGCTGAAACACCACTGAGTATATGCTGAAACAGTGTTGAGTATATGCTGAAACAGTGATGAGCATATGCTGAAACAGTACTGAGTATATGCTGAAATAGTGTTGAGACATATGCTGAAATAGTGCTGAGTATATGTTGAAACAGTGCTGGACATATGTTGAAACAGTGTTGAGTATATGCTGAAACAGTGTTGAGACATATGCTGAAACAATGTTGAGTATATACTGAAACAGTGCTGAGACATATGCTGAAACAGTGTTGAAACAGTGCTGAGTATATGCTGAAACAGTGCTGAGTATATGCTGAGACATATGCTGAAACAGTGCTGAAACTAGAGTTTCGACATTTAACTTTGGCTGAAAAATCAGTGAGACTAAAACTGGGTGGGATCTGAAAATTCTTACATGAACTACCATAGGGATTACCCATTCAGATTCCTCCACTGGTTCTATGATTCTAGCCTCCAACATTCTATCAATTTATTCTTTTACTTTCTACTTATACATTGTGCTCAGTCTATATAGTTGTTGTTTGACTGATCTAGCCTCATATTTGAGAGGTATATTCATCTCTCCTATATATCCTTCTATGTATTTCATCTCTATAAAGGTTGTTGGGAACATGTCATTGTACTCGCGTAGTAACTCTATTATGCTTTTTATTGTTTTCTCATCCCAGTAGTCTCCAATGCTTTTCATTTTGGGATTCTCAGTTGTCCCAATGTTGACTTTCTTCACCTTGATCGGCGTAAAAAACACTTTTGATTCTAGAGGTGGACCTTCCACCTCTCTTTCACCTTCAACTTTTGTAATCTAAATGTTGTGCGGGTCATCTTCATCTCGTGCTTCTTCCTGCATATTGTAGCATGACAATAGTTATTTCATTGTCTATCTGTTATGTTGTTGGTACTCTATTATGATTTCAACCTCTAGTTCCTGAATTAATATTACCCCACTGATCTATTTGAGTGTTGAATCTATGTTGGGATTCTCATGCTCAAATGAGGAAGTGACTATAAATTTTTGTTGTAACAGTTTCCATCCTACAGTGCCTCTGCGCAATTCCTGGTCTACATACTAGTTTACTAGAATCCCTTCCAATGTGTGAATAAAGTGATGAGACCATTTTTCTGGTGGTGTCATTATCCATAGTGTTCTACACTTCTCCAAGTTTTCTTTTGGTGTCCCTTGTCCATCATATCTCTCTAGTTGGTTGCTTCCATGTTCTACGTCAAATCTGATGTGCAGTAATCGTTTACATTGATACTAGTCCTTGATTGTCTCTTTGTGTGCACCCAACATCTTGCAGGTGTTTCCTTTAGTGCTATATCCAGGGCTAAGAGCCTATGATTTTCTAACACTTCATATTTTTATCTTGTTAGGAATTCTTCTAAGTCATTTACCCAATGAAAGTTGGGAGGTTCTCTTATCTCTATACCTACCCATCTTACTGCGCGGTCTATTCTTGCACACCTTCTTGTGGAGACTTCATGTAATATCAGTTGTCAATTCTCCAACCCTGAATCTGAGTCTGATGCACATGATGTGATAGTTCTCCAACTGAGTACCCCATCTACATTTGGATTCACATAATCTTCTTCTCATGTGGTGGTTCTATATAACTAGTTAATTTCCTCTAAGTCCAAACAAGTGGGTTCTACAAACCTTTCTCCTTCTAATGGATCTAATGGCGTAATGAATCTATACTCTCCTAAATTGAATGTCATATTCCTCATCTTCATATTGATTATGGCCTTATTATCAAACTCCCAATCCAAGCCAAGCAATGTCGGATAAGGTGTTTTGCCATCCACTATTTATATTACTTTGAAATTGGCTTTAGTGCGCACTCCATCGAGATCTATTGTCACACCCTTTAGCCTCCCAATTGGCAGAACCATGTGTTGATTTGCTAGTTTCAGCTGAATAGGTGAATATCCTAATGTGGGCTCTCCCATACATTGCCATGTCTTCTTGGGTATTACATTCACTTCAGAGCCTAAGTCGAGTATAATATCTCCCATGTTGAAATATCCAATGTTGGCATTCAGTCTGAATTCTCTACTTGTCCTTCTCCTCGTATGCAGATGATTAATTGTTTTTTGTTCTATCTTTCCCTCTACATCTGTGCTACATATTTCTAACATATTTTGTAACATTTTAATAGATGATGGATCATTTAGTAGTGTAACATAGGCAAAAAATCCTTTATGGTACTTACTTGTCCTACGGGTTGTGCTTCATTAGTGTGATCCAACGATGAAGGAATATTGTACGTTGGTACGTCCTGAGTATGTTGTGCAGTTGATGTAGATGCAATGTCTAGCTTCAAGAATTATTTTCTGGATTTATTGAATATCTCCTTTTCGTTTTGCACATCAAACTGCTTCTATGGTTCAACATTTTTCTTTACCCATTGGTGTTGTGTTGGATCTTGTATTACTGCATCATCTCTTGTCTTCTCCTCTATGCGTAACTATGTTGATATTTATCCCATCATCCCTTGATTCTACCTAAATACTTTGAATATTCATATTGTTCTGATTTCCATTTTCCTGGATCTTCCCCAATAGTGTCGAACAATATTCTATGCCATGGTCAAATACACGACAATACATACATGTCGCAGGTGGAAGTGGACATTATTTTGCATGTTGTCCTGGTTGTTGACAATTATGGCATACCACTGGTCATCTACCTCTTCCAAAGCCTCCTCTACCTCGTCCTCCACCTATGTAGCCAACTCGATCTCCTCGCAGTGTGTTTTACTATGGCACTTGGTTATACTACGCGGGATTATACTGTGGTTGGGAGGTATTTTACTGTGGTTGTGCAATGTAATATTGATGTGGCATTGTGTTATATGGGGTTGGTATTTGGTTAAAATGTGGTGCATCTTTCCCTTTCATCATCTATACCCCCACCCTATAGGTGTCTGATGTTCTTTCTCTCATTAGCTCCATTGTCCTGCAATCTTTGTCATCATGGCCCACTGACTTGCAAAATTTGCAATATGAACTCTTAGGAACTGCCTCGTATTTATGCATTATTGGACAGTGATATGGATCATGCCCCTGTGTCTTACAAATCTCAGACCATAGTCCTTCTATTGGCAAAGGGCTGTTGCCATGTGTTGTGTGAATGTTGGGCATTCGTTCTTGTAGTGTCCTTTTGTCCTACATGTGGTACACCAAACAAATTCTCTTTTTTCCTTACTCATGTTCTAGTTTAATTGAAATGTTAGATTCTTCAGGTCTTCATTGATCTCCTCTATTGTTGGATCTCTCTTATGATATTAGTTTTCTTCTGGTTACAAGGCTGCTTGCAGATCTTCTTCCTAGGTCTGAAACTTCTATTGTCTCAAAGGGTATTTCAAGTGTGGTAGTAGTGAATTCAAAAATAGATGCCTATGTTACATATATGTCATGACATACTTCTTCTTTCCCTTCAATTGTTTGAATCTTCGGTCTATCTCCCAGACAGATTCTCTTGGTTTCTTCTTGATCTCTATCATCTCATTCATGTATTGATCCTCTGATCTATGCTTCTGTAATTCATTTATCAATGACTTCTTGATATCCACAATCGTTCTGGTTGTTCCTGGTGGAATTCTTCCAGCTAAGCTCATGTACCAATCCAGTGCGCGATCTTTTAGCGTGATGACTAACTGTGCCAGTTTGGTATCCTCATCTTTGATCTGGTTTGCTTCCCAGATATTTTCACATATGAACAAGTTCTTCTAAGGGTCCTCTGACACGTCTCCCTTGAATTCAGGTAACCTGATGGTGGGATCATGTCCTACCATCATAAATGTTGAAATACTACCTCCATGCGGTGTGTTGTTCCCTGTGTAGATGTACTTCCTACTATGTTTCTTCCACTGAAATTCATTTGCCTAAACAGTGGTGTTATTTATGGTGAATTAGTCACACATGGGTTTATGGGTTCCACACTGACACTGATATGGATAGGAGTTCTACCTATGGTTTCTTCTCATGGACCTCTTGTCTTCCTTTCATATGTCGTGCGCAGGATTTCCTCAATATTCTCCATAGCCAAGAGATCCTCTACCTCTTCTTCATCACTTGTGAAGCCTTCCCTCGCTGCTATGGCTATCTTCTTATTGTTCATCTTATATTGGTATGGTAATCCATTGCACATTCTTCTAGTTGTTGCCATGATTTGCTTGATCTAGTCTTCCTCCATAATGATTGGATCCAATGCCTCCTCCTTCTTTATGTTATCCATCTCTTCCTCCATTTCTCTGTCTCTTGTCAGTGCTTCCCCCCCTTCCCCCATGCACACAGGGAAATTTAGCTATCTGAGGCCATTTTCATTACACCTTTGTTATACAATATCATCTTGATGGAAGTATACAACGATCTGATATACCTACCTCGAGTTCCCTTCAGGAATTCTTTCACTGCCACATTGTAAGACTTCATAGTATCTACTGCAAATTATGTGATAAATCTTGCAACAATGTTGTCTAACCAAAAATCTATTGCACACATAAATTTATTGTCAACTTGTTGTAACTACGTGATCTCAATAGGATTTCATTCTAGATGTTGGATCCAATTTGTAGGGTGGTTGTTTTTCAACCTCAATATCCACTCCTACAACACATACGGGAAATCATAGAA
Source organism: Picea abies (assembly GCA_900067695.1). NCBI lineage: Eukaryota > Viridiplantae > Streptophyta > Pinopsida > Pinales > Pinaceae > Picea > Picea abies. The sequence continues at coordinate 16,048 of CBVK0100558639.1, forward strand.
AAATACTTCATGCAAGTCATTGAATATGTACTTGTCCAAATATTTTTGTGGTGTTAACTTCGGGTTTATGTTATCTTTATGCGCAAATTTCAGTTCCTTTGTTTTCAAACAACTCTTGATATCTTCCTTTGTTGGATTCCATGGTCTCAACACCCCCTTTTGTATTCTCATTTTTTTAACATTGCATCAGTATATCTTCACGACTCTTCAACAGATCCCATTCAATCAATCCCTTTATGTTCCAACTGTAAACAGAACCATTTTTTGGGTTATTGGTTACTCCTTCTACCCTTCTTGGGCTGACCAAGGTTCAAGTCCACCTTGGTTTCCAACAAAACCTTCCTAAAACTATTGTCCCTCTTGGTAAACCAGAAGGAAACACAGTGCACAGGATGCACTACACAGTCTCACTCGAGATAGTTCTTATGGGTGGCTGCAATGCTCAAGTGCTTGCAGCATGGGAAATGAGTGGGGATCTACGACTAAGCTCTGTAATCTTCATTTATATACTCTAACATGCAACTTATCTTGATTAATCTATCATTCTTACTCAAGTATGTAAAATATCATATCTAACTAATTCATTCATTTATCTAACATATAATCATCAACACCAAAGAAGATACATAACGTCCAATCACATAACGCAGGGTCTACCGTGGTCCACCCCTCCTGGGATACGTCCACAAAGATTTGTCTATTCTTCTCTTTTATTATGTTTGGTCCAAAACTATAGCATTGCGTGCATTAAAACTCTCCATCATAGCAGGTCGAGATATTACAATGAGGTAGACTAGATCACACCAGGCTCCTCAGCCTGTGATCTAACCCTCAAGATATCCCTTATTCCCCCTCCTTAGCTTAACAACTTACAAACCTAGATTAGAGTAATAGTATGATAACAATGTCAACCAACATGACATCCAAATCCGAACCTCAGAACTCTCTTTAATACCACAACCAACCAACCAACCCTCCCTCTAGACCTCCTAGGTGCCTACTTATACATATTTTCGTCTTACCAGCCATTACATTCTCTTACCAAAACTCTAATCCTACCCTGGCTAGGTATTATTGCATGTGTGCCTCGCATGTCTTCCTCTTCTGCATGAGCATATTTTTTGCATGTGCTTATTTTCCTGCATGCTTGTCTTTCTTACACATGTTGCTTCTTATGCATGCACATCTACCTCCCTCATCGTTCTTTTCCCTCAAATTTGGCCTACTCTCAACATGTTGGGATCTTCCCAAGCTTCAAATTATGCGATAACACTAATCAACCTATGTTCAGATGTCTTTTTTTGAGGTGATATCATTTAAATAAATCTTTGTAGAAATTATTTTGTGGTCAAGCAAGCCATTTGTAGCAAATTGGGCAACATAGATGAGATTTTCACATCAATTTATTTCCCCAGAACACTAGGTCAAGGACTTCCAAGTGGGAACTAATTCTATTGTATCCCATTAGAAATTAATTTTTCAGAAGATGATGGTGCATCTCCTTTTGAATCTTGGTTAGCCTGTAATCATATGAAGGTTTTGAGGAACCTCTCTTGCATAGTACTATTCAAGGAGGGTGTAACATTTGTATGTTCATGGAAATCCCTCAACATAGCCTGAAAATAAGTAAGGTATTATGCCAATTGCTCAATTTGTTCCATAGTGATAATTGATCTAGAGGGGAGGGTGACATAGAAATGGTGGTAGAATACAGGGTCTCCCATGGAATATAGACAAAAATTTTCATTTATTATTAACCCCTTACATCAATGTGTCATCCTATTGTTGTGGTGCATCTACAAGAAAATCATTCAAACTCGGGGAATGACAGTCTAGATCCTCACCATCACCATAGCCAGCTATCCCAACCCTTATGTTGGGACCTATGGTACTTTCTACCACATTGTCTTGTAAGTCTCCTTATGCGGTACTTGTAGTGTCATCAAACGATTGTTCTTGTTATTACGGAGGGGGAGGGTTCATAGTGTCTTGTACTTCATGCTCAACGAGGATGCCTTGAATTCAAAAAAGGGAATCTAGAGAATCATCCTCAATATGAACTAAGATAATAGTAGGGGTATTCTTCTCTCCATACTCTTGGAATTATTTCAATGTCTCCTCTACAAAATATAGTCCATTCTTTGTTACAAAATCCACCCAATATGTATATAGGGCCTTGCTTGCAATTTCCTATAGTTGACTAGAACATTGAATGATAGAAATGATAGGAGTGGTGGACACTAGTGGATTAAGAAGAATGGAAAGAACCACATCACTGAGTGGATGCACAATTGTCATTTTCTTTTGTGGGATATTATAGGAAGATATGAAAAGATCCTAAAACTGCTTCAAATATTGGTTAGAGAAAGTAGCATCATCTAGGATACAACTGCCCAATATTGGATGGTATGAATTGATTGTAACTTCACACATCTTTGAAGTATGGCTAGTAAAATATTTCTTTATCCTTAGGGTTAGAATCAAAACCGACCTCCACTCCTCTATTTTTATTTGCACCTCTTCCTTGCGGACTTCTTGTTTCTCCTTTTCCCTACCTTGAGGATGTGTTAACATCTCTAGTAAAATATAAACTATGTTGGTGGATAACCTATACCTAGACACATCCAACTAGGAGAAAACTTCCTTGTCTAATGCTTTCTCACTAAGGTAGAAAGGCATGGATGAAACCTTGAACATATCTCTCTCTATTGCTTGGGGCCATGCATATGTGTTATATTTGTCTATGCAAACAAAATGTTACCTACATGCACATCCAAAAGGTATTTAGGAACCTTGATGGAAACATTTGTGATGAATATCATCTTGTCATGCCACCTAGTGGAAGTTGTATCATTGGATGCAATGTTTCGAGCATCCTTGCAGACCTACTAGGGTTCATAATGTACTACAATAATGGTTCTTCCATGGATAGATTTAAGTTTCCAACCCTATAGAGGTTTCCATATGAGTATGGAAAAGGATAACAATAGGTGGCCATAAATAAAAGTAACACCCATGGCATGGGCATCTGCACAGTAATCCATTGACTCGATCATTACAAAGGTTCACTAGTTCAAGCATGCACTTAATTAAAAAACTATGCAATATATAAAGTGTCTATAGAACAATTCCCTTTGGTATAATTCTACATTAGGAAACAAGCCATGATCTAGAAGGTGATCGAAATCTACTCATCCCTTATCAAAATGATTACCGTTCTATGGCCTCCTAGCTTGGTACCATCCTTCTCATACAAAATCAACTCCCTTGGCCTCTTTCCATGCTTTCCCACTCTATGAAATGATTTGGTAAACTTTTGCACCTCCATGGAAAAACCTATAAGAACATGAATATCCTAGGAATGAATAAGGTAATATTGGTCCAACCACAAAGCATCTTGATGTACTCTATTGATTAAAAATTGGTGCACCAGGAAATTTCACCTATATTATTAAAAGTTGGAAGCTCTAACAAGTTCATTAATGTGGAATCTCATAATGGATCAAGCTAGGACTTCTAAATATTGGAAATCTCATTATTATCTAATGGGACCTAGTCGAGATACATAAATGACTATAAATCTAGAAATAGTTCGCCATTAGCAAAATCATGGTTGAAGATCACACAAGACCACCCACTAATCCACAATTTACCTTGCTACAAATTCATTTCTCTTTAGGTCATGATTCATGGGACTTAACATCGATATCCTATTGATTTCCTTCACCTTTCTCAATGAATTTCCCCATAACTGTAGACTCATCTTGCACTCTTCTTTAGTAAACTTGAGTGTTGTGGGTCAAAAATATTGAGAATTTTAGATGGATTTTTTCACTGTGGTGTGAGAATGGAGCTCTAGTGTGAACACAAGGCCATCACCACAACATATAGATGGAAAAGTGATAAAAATGGTTATGTATGATAATTAAAACCCCCAACAACATTTACTACTAGTCGGTGTGGTGGGTATTCCTCTATGCATGTGAAATATTTGGATGAAGACTTTTCCCTCTCCAAAAATATCATCAATTCAAGTCTCGACTTAATGACTCATAAGAAATCCTATCGATATCTGCATTCCACATAGTTCCATTTGATTTTCACCCTCATCCCATTATTTTTAATCGAACCCAATGCAACCCATATCCATGATGCAATTACACTGATATTATCGACCATTGACACTCTTTGAACTTCAAAACCTAACAAGGAAGGTCGTAAATGCAGTGGAACTGGACTCAATTGATAAAGAAACTAATTGAAAAAGGTGGACTGATGCGTGAGATCGGAAGAGCGTCGTGTAGGGAAAGAGTGTAGATCTCGGTGGTCGCCGTATCATT
>CBVK0100558654.1:0-11638 GCA_900067695.1 Picea abies
ATCTTGGCCATTTCATGCTCAAAGTTAAAGGGAGGACAAACCTTCTCTACCTCTTTTCCACCCGCTTCTCGGCTTGCTTCCAGAGTTTTCTTCAGGGCCTCCTCCTTCGACTTTGCCTTCTCTGTCACATCCTTGGTTGTACAGTTTGACCTCAGTCGGCTTATGGAACGGGTGTCTACCGGAGGTTTTCTGATGGGGTTCGTTTGCTAAGGCTCGGTAGACGCTTCCTTGCTCCTGAGGTTATATTTCTTCTAAAATTGCATGATGGTGTTCTGATAACCCTTTCTGAACTCTTCCGTTTCTCAGGATATCGCATCATCAATTTCCCCAATCCATGCATCGTTCGTCTCCGGCATAAAATCGTCGTTTCTTCTCATGTACCAATCATGTTTTCTCTTTGTCAAAAACACACACAGGTTTTTTTCATCGCAACAATGCATTTGGTCTTCGAACATATGATCGAAGTCTTCGTTCGCATCATTGTTTTGGAATGGAGGCCTTGTCTGCTTGTCGCCTTGATCTATCTGTTCCCTATGTTCCCTCTGTCTGATCTGGGGAACTTGACCCCTTCCGAGGTTCTGATTCCTAGGTTGGGGGTCATGTTGTTCTTGGGAAATGGGTCTATTTCCCATGGACATTTTCTCCATTAGCTTCTCCATGGTTCTCATCATTAAGTCAAATTTGTCATCTATGGATCTCGATGTTGATGGTTGCGCATCTCCTTGGGGATTCTTATCGCCTGTGTTGAATCTATGTTCGATCTTCCATGATGTCATCATATTTACCTTGACTCTGATCGCATTGCTCATTATTGCGTCTAGATTTGTCGATTTTCTTTCTCTCAACAACAAGGCAAAATCGTTGTCGAAGGAGTCGGTGTATCGTAACTGCGCAACCCCAGGAGGTGGATGGACTTCTGTAGGAATCAAGTTATACACCTTCATGAAATGGGATGAGAATTCTTGCACCATTTCCTCCAACGCCTTCTTCATATTATTGTATCGCGTTAACAGCTGCAAGGGGTTCTTCTTGTCTGCCCATCTAGTAATGAAAGACATTTCGAACGCGATAAAGTCTCGAATGCTTGAGGCCAGAATAGATTTGAACCACTTCCTCACCTCCCCCACAAAACTCTGCATGAACAACCTCATTTTAGCATCTGCATAGTCTACCTCTTCTAGGTTGACAAAATCATTGAACCAATCCAGATGCTTCTAGGTCGAAACATTCCCTTCAGTATCATAGAGCTTGATCCTCTAGCTGTAATTTTGGGGAAAATCATGCAGTTGGGCTGGTAGAATGAGGGGGGGAAATCTGGTGGCCATGGCCCTAGGAGGGTTGGGGATTTGAGGGATTTTATTAGACACTGGGGCTTGGAATCTCTTCTAGTAAAAAACTATCTCGTCCAAGCTGGTTTCCAACTTAGACTTGAACAAGGTTTGTTCAAAGAATGTGTCAAACTCAAGATCGTCAATGCTTTGTGCACTGTCTTTTGGTAAGGACAAACTTCTATCCAGATAATAGAACGGGTCCGACACTTTCTCTCTAGTCCTATGCAAGATTTTCTCGGGGTCGTACACAGGCTCTGCAGGGTTTGGGTCAAGATTTGCTCGAGTATAGATCGTCTTCGGAGCCAGGGTTCCTAAACTACGCTACTTGGAGCTACTGGTCTTTTTGACTGGAGTCGCCAGGGTAAAGGTTTCAGTACTTGGAGCTACTGGTCTTTTTGACTGGAGTCGCCAGGGTAAAGGTTTCAGTCGATATAGATGTTTTTCCCTTTGTTACCCTCAGGGGTCAAAATACAACGTTAGTCGTTCTCCCAGGGAAAATCTGTTAAATTTTGTCCCCGACAACGATGCCAAAATGTTAGCACTGTGTAAATCTATTCGACTAATAAAAAATGATGAAGGTAACTATTTCAACCAAATTTGAGACCCAAAACTAGCCTTTCGGACTTGGAGAGAGCTCTCTCGGGAGACACGGTCTGAGCATGGGAAATGGATTTAGAGATGTGTCTATATTTAACACCTTTGAAATAATGGGTTTTGGTTATATTGGCGCAATATAGTAATACCTTGGGCTATGGAGTCGGTTCGAGAAAGACGATGGGAACAAATGACTCGGTGACTGAAATTGAGAGGATAAAGTCTAAGCGAGCAACAGTATTCGGTGTAAAATTGTTGTGTGGGGGCAGGGAGAAAATACAAAAGGAAACTTGGAGCACCGTCGAGGATGAATTCAGAGTTTAACTTCAAAGGAAATATGTTTTGTCCAAATGGCGCGAACAAGGGGCGCTATACAGTGAATCCACAGGTTCAAAATTTCATTCCAATTTGGACAGAAAAATATATGAATAGAGAAACAGGAAGTACATATGCAAAGAAAGAAAAACAATACATCCAACTGCTACAATTAGAATCTTTTCATCAAAGCTTCGGCGCTATACAGTGAATCCACAGGTTCAAAATTTCATTCCAATTTGGACAGAAAAATATATGAATAGAGAAACAGGAAGTACATATGCAAAGAAAGAAAAACAATACATCCAACTGCTACAATTAGAATCTTTTCATCAAAGCTTCAAGACTTTTTCATTAAATTCTGATCGAGCTCAAACTACATACAATAATCATTGTCTATACTAATCTTTCCAACCAACCTAGCTTACATTGAAAAGATCAAATATATATGTGAGGGCATCACTTGAGCTACCCTGATCTTCTAACTAATATCTCTAAAAACTAGGAAACCAACTGACTGCGCTAAAAGACTCTTCACATAACGCTTTTCCAAATATAGACAACAAATCCATCTGGCTACATCATGATTGTTTTAATCTGCCACGGGGATTCAATTACCGATCAAGTCTTGTCATGAGAGAGTGATGTGTCAATACTTTCCTTTGATCAAATATCTAAACAAACAAGTGTTTTTCAGAGTCCCGCGATCTGTTGTAACGACTTTGATTTCTGTCACGCGCTCATTTGTTGGGGAAATATGTGTGGCAAGTGGTTGTTGACTGTCATGGCTATTATCAAAATGAAAAAATTCCTTAGGGAGATGCCTCCTTCAAAATTGTCAATATTTTCCCTCCGTTTGAGGATACGAGAACGAACTCAATTAATCTTGTTTCTTTTATTCGTTGGTGAGAGCTGCGCGGGCTTTCTCCTCGGTCGCTTTGCGTTCTCTGGAATGATCCACATAGATTTCCTCTGACAGCCTTTGTTCTTCACGCAGTTGTACAATTGTATCATGTGCCTCTGAGCTATCTTTTGGGCCACGTCACATTCCCTTCGTGTCCTTGCGCTGCTGACACTTCAATGGTCTTTGTCGCTAGTTTTTGTCTCAGTTCCCTGTTTTCCTGGTAAAGTTTGTCGATAGCTAGTTTCACCTCCTTCAGCTGCTAAGATGGCTCTTGATCATTTTTGCCTGCGACCTCCATTCTCCTTATTCTACTCCTACTTTCTCGGCTTGTGCCTTCCAAAGGATCTAGCCGGACATCGTGCATAAGTAATTTTTCAACAAACGATCTTGCGTGTGGATCGTCTGGGATTTAGGTTTCCCCTGCTTCCTTATTTTTCTTTGGCCTGCCCCTTCTTCGAGGTATCTACTATTAGGGAGACATGGCCTCTACTATCCTTCCTTCTTGCACATGTCCTTCCACTCCAGGTTCCGTACAGTGTGATTTCATCGTTCCCGCAAGTAAAGGGAGAACTCCCTTTGTATCCTTGGGGATGCTTGTCGTGAGTGAGAATGAATCGCAGTCGCTTTGGGGCTCGAGCCTAGCGATTCTTCCACTTTGCACGCCCTTCCTTATGTTTTGGGAGGTCTCCATGGCGTGACCAATATTTATCTTGCACGCAATGGATCAAACGAATGCCCAAGATGGAGAATTCGATTGACCTGGGCCTGGGAGAAAAACTTACAATTGACTTGGGCCTGGGAGAAAAACTTACATCCAAAGCATGAATATGATTTCGCAAATAAAATGGGTGCAGAACCTCTGGGATTTATAACAGATCGGGTGAAAGGAGGAATCAGGCCAAGGAACACTAAATTCATGGTGACTAGATGTTTCAAATCGAACTGCAGATTTTTCGTAACACATCCTCGCGTGTAAAGTACAAGCGATAAGGGTTGCAGGGCATACATGATACGAATGCCACAATTTTTCATTCCTTCAACCTTCTTAATGAACTGATAATAGTTACAGCACTTGTCGACATGACTTCTATTAACTACTTGACTCGACCTGGGGCACGTAGGGACTAACTTTAAACAAGACCTGACTCTGTGGGAACAACATACCCGTACCATTTACGCATGTTTCGACTCTGACATCCCTTCCCATTTCCAAGGGCCAACCGACCACGTGCTGACTTTGAACCCTTCATTGTTACATGTTTCGACTCTGACATCCCTTCCCATTTCCAAGGGCCAACCGACCACGTGCTGACTTTGAACCCTTCATTGTTACGTACCTGACGTCACATGTTTTGACACATGGGCCATAACTCGACCAAAAATCGACTCTAACTGAAAGGAAAATGGCAGTGCTAACATGTGGCACTAGAAAGCAAAACAAATTATGCATTATTTTCCAAAACTGTGTATATATTTTGTCTAACAAAAAAATGTTTTCATGCACATTTTTTCTGCATAATTTAGAGGTTCAAAAAGGAAACTTGGTTTCCTATATGAGAACCACAATAATGGAATATTCCCAAGGGTCCTACAGTCATGAAGAGGAATTCAAATTTTTGCATGTCAGCATGGGAAATGTTGAGACAAACTATACTGGAAGAAAAGGCAGGTAGGATCCAGTAACTATGAGAAGTCTATAGAGAGAAGTGAAAATCTATAGAGTTGATAATGAAAATATTATGAAATCTCAAGAAGAGATACTTCATAGTTTGAATATGTTGTAGATATAGTCCAATAAAGACTCCGCCACAAAGAAAGTAGCAAGTGCTAAACAAGTGACAACATCTAGATCCCATAGCATAAGAGACGAGCATGGGAATGACAAGAATTCAAGGAGTATAAGTAGTCACCATCATTCCCCAGGGAAATCCACTAGGAGAGCTTGTGCAAGTCTAGGGCCAGGAAATAGCCCAAGTGTCTCTCATGTCAAGAGATAGAGAAGGAGGCATGAGGGAGACATATTGTAAGGTGAACTCAAGAAGATCAAGCCACCAAGTTTCAATGGTGAGCATAGGAAGGGAGAAGAGGAGAAGATCAAGCCACCAAGTTTCAATGGTGAGCATAGGAAGGGAGAAGAGGCCGAGGCTTGGCTGTTGGAAATGAATAAATATTTCTAGCTACATGATTATCCCTCTAGGGTAGAAAAAATAATCGCAACCTACCACTTGCAAGGAAAGGAAACCATGTGGTGGGGTCAGCTTAAGCAAGAAAAACACCTTGATGAGAGAAAGGTCTCGTGGAGGCAGTTCAAAGGATATTTTCAAGAGAAATATTTGTCCGAGTATTACTATGAAAGGAAGATGAAATAGTTCTTTAAACTCAAGATGGGAAGCATGACAATGGATGAGTATGAGAAGAGGTTCTTTAAGTTACTCAAGTATGTTAAGTTTGTAAAGGAAGAGAAGGTAAAAATACAAAGATTTATAAGTGGGTTACCCTCCTTCTACAGTGACAAAACACAATATGATAACCCCATAACTTTGGAGGAGACCATAAGGAGAGAAAAAAATCCGTATGAGCAAAGCAAAGGGAGGCTAGTCTTCCAAAAATCTTGGAATGACAATATGAAATGAAAGAGGGATCAAATATAGAAAGGTTTTAATCCACCCTTTTCAAGAACATCTCCCAAGCAAATTAGCAAGGGAAGTCAGCCCAAAATGAGCACAAGACAACATATTCATTTGGGAAAAGGCCAAGGCAACATCCTATACAATGTTGGGTATGTGAGGGAAATCACTTATATGAGGATTGCCCTCACAAAGGTGAAAGAATGAGGATTGTCCACAACATTTAGGAGGCTGAAACAGTTGAAGACATGGGAGGAAACATGCCAATGATTTATGTCTCCTTAGAAAAAAAGAAAACAAAGTATCAATCCTCCATGATTGAAGTGGAAGGTAAGATTGATAACCAACCCACAACAATTTTAATTGATTCTGGAGCTAGCCATAGTTACATAAAATATAACATTGTTGAATTATTTCACTTGCACATGAGTAAGCATAATAAATATTGGTTAATTCAATTAGCCATGGGGACTAAGATAAAGATCAATGAGTTGGTTAAACATTGTACAATAGACATGAATGGACTTAAGACAAAGATAGATGTGATCATCATAGTACCATTGGGTTCATATGATTGTCTAATCGGCATGGATTGGTTGAAAAAACAACATGATGTCCTAGATTGCTACAACAAGAAAATAACTTGTCTTGATGAGGATGGATAGCAAGGCAAGATTCAATGCATTCCAAGAGCTATAGTTGTTAGATAAATCCATCCATGCAAATGAAAAAGAGTTTCAGGAAGGGATGCCAATTTTTTGCAGCCCATATGGAAGAGGTGGTTGGAGACAAAGTGGCAAGTATTGAAGACCATCCAATCTTGAAATATTTTGAAGATGTTTTTGGGGAAATCCCAGGTTTTCCACCGAAGAAAGACATTAAATTCTCTATTGATTTAGTGCCTGGAGCTGCCCCAGTGTCCAAGACACCTTACAAAATGGGCACACCAGAATTGAAAGAGTTGTAGATGTAGCTTGGAGAAATTTTGAAGTAGGGGTATATACGCTCAAGTGTGTCACCTTGGGGAGCCGATGTTCTTTTTGTAAAGAAGAAATATGGAACCTTAACGCTTTGTATTGATTTCAAACATCTGAATAAAGTCACAATAAAGAACAAATATCCTTTGCCAATGATTTATTATTTATTTGATCAATTGAAGGGTGCAAGAACCTTTTCCAAGATTGACTTGAGATCAGATTATCATCAAGTGAGGATAAAGGAGGAGGATATCAACAAGACAACGTTCCAAACGATATATGGGAATTATGAGTTTACGGTAGTGCCTTTTGGACTGTCACATGCCCCAGATGTTTTCATGTGCCTGATGAATGGAGTGTTCAGGGGATACCTAGACAAGTTTGTGATTTTTTTCTTAGATGATATACTTGTTTATTCAAGGACAGAAGAAGAGCATGAACAACATTTAAGAACTGTGTTGCAAGTTTTGAGAGAGCACAAGTTGTATGCCAAGCTAAGTAAGTGCATATTTTATCAAAAGAAGATTCACTAATTGGGGCATATTATATCAGTAGATGGTATAACAGTAGATTCCAATAAGATAAAGGTCATTAGAGGATGGATAACACCAAGAAATGTGACAAAGGTAGGATCATTTATGAGTCTTTTCAATTATTACTAAAAGTTCATAAAAGGATTTTTAAATATTGCAATCCCAATCACTGTTTTGCAAAAAAAGGGAGTGAAATTTGAATGGACTTCAAAATGTGAAGAAAGTTTCCAATGGTTGAAATATATTTTGACAAGTGCACCAGTCTTAAAGATTGCAGATCACGATGAAGATTTTGTCATGTGCACAGATGCATGCAAGGATGGGCTCAAGGAAGTCCTTAGTAAAAAATATCATGTGGTGTGTTATGAGTCTAGAAAACTTAAAGAACATGAAAATAATTATGTTACACATGACTTGGAATTAGTAGCCATTGTACATGCACTGAAAATGTGGAGACATTACCTTATGGGTTGAAGATTTGAGTTAAGAGTAGACCATTGTGGTCTGAAGCATTTATTTGGATAGTCAACATTAAATGTTAGACAAACTAAATGGATGAAATTTCTGAGCAAATATGACTTTGAAATTAAGCATATAAAAGGAAAGGAAAATTTGGTGGCTGATGCACTCAAGAGAAGAGCTCATGAAGTGCATATTTCAGCCATCAACATGTTCAACATATATTTAAAATTCAAAATTATAGAGGCTACAAATTCAAATCAACAATATCTAAAAATAAAAGAGACATTACAACAAGGCAATTTACAACAGAAAATTAATCATTATGAGCCAAAAGAGGATGTAATCCTCATGTACAAAGGAAAATATATGTGCCAAATTATGAAGAACTGAAAAATACAGTATTGAAGGAAATGCACAATGTGCCATATGTTGCGCACCCAGGATATCAGAAAACAATTGCAGGTGTCTAGAGTGTCAAAAGGTAAAAACATAACATAGACATCCAGACAGGATGTTACAACCATTGCCCATTCCTGAGTGGAAATGTGAAGTGGTTACAATTGATTTTATTACAAAGCTTCTCAAAACTGTGAAGCAACATGATTCCATCATGGTGGTAGTAGATAAATTAACCAAGACAACACATTTTATTCATGTGAAGACAACACACAAGGTTGTGAATATTATAGAGATCTATATGAAAGAGGTTTCCAAAATATATGGGGCACCTAAGGAAATTGTTTCATATAGAGATTCAAAATTCACATATGATTTTTTGAAAGGTTTGTTTAAAGGTTTTGGGACAAACTTAAATCTCAATATAGCGTATCACCCCGATTTAGATGGGAAGACATAGAGGACTAACGAAATCATTGAAGACATGCTCAAAATGTATGTGATGGAATAACCATCAAATTGGGAAGACTACATCCACTTAGTAGAGTTTGTTTACAATAATGGGCATCAAGCCTCCTTAAAAATGAGTCCATTTGAAGCATTGTCTAGAAGGAAGTGTAATACACCAGTGAGTTGGGATAACCTAGCGGACAAAGTTATCATAGGGCCAGATTTGTTGAGGGAAATGGAAGAGAAAATGACAAATATCTGGCAAAATCCAAAGGCTGCCCAGTATAGGTAAAAAATTTATGCAGACAAGAACATAGTTTTTAGAGATTTTAAAGTGGGAAAACATGTTTTTCTAAAAGTGAAAGCGAAAAGAAGTTCGCTAAGATTAGGTTGCTGCCCAAAGTTGGCAACAAGATATTGTGGGCCTTTTGAAATCTTAGAGAAGATAGGTTCAATTGCATACATTATAACATTGTATTCATCCATGAGAGTGCATAATGTATTTCATGGGTCATTATTAAAGAAATATGTCCTCGAGTCTAACCACATAATTGATTGGACTGTGATCCAGGTGGAAAACAATTCATCAACCTAGAACCTACCTATCTGGATAAAATAAATTGGTTGGTATGTTGATTCCATGGTATTGTTGATATAACCCAAGCCTTGTAGTAAGTTGAAAGTGAAGGATGAGTTTTCTTAATTATGCATCAAAACCCCAGCCTCATGGGTGGTTCTAATTAGATGTTTTGGGTATGTTGATCCCACCTTATTTAAAACTAGAGCTTCACATTCCACTAAAAGTAGGAGCTAGGGTTTGCCTAGTTCATTTTCTTCATCAACCTGGAACCTGTCTATCTAGATGAAATGAGCAAGTCGATATGTTGAGTCTAAGGTATCTAATGGAAAATAAATTTGTCCATATTTTTATGATCAGTTATGAAATTGTCTGTAATATGTCAGTTAGAGAGAGACTAATGATTTTGATTACTATCAAAATGCATTGGGAGATTAAGGAATGTACTTTAATTATTTTTTAAATAGAAGGTACACTTTTTTTCTAGGAAAAAAAATGATGAATGTGGTGGCAAGTGTGATAATGAAAAACATCAAATAGGGGACTATCAACTAAAATCCCACATGTTCATTATTGAAATGGGGGATTGTGTTGTAGTTCTTAAAGCATAATGGTTACGAACATTGGGTCCAGTTTCCATGGAATTTAAGGAGTTATATATGAGCTTCACTAAGGAGGGTTGTTGGATGCAGGCCTATCTAGGAAGAAAGGCTATTTTTGGAGGAAAAGCATGAAAAAGACAACTGTAAGGAAAAGAAACATGTGTAAGAGAAGTAGGAAAAGTGTGCATGCAAGGAATACCTAATGACGTCAGGGTTAGGGTTTTTTTAATGCATTGTAATGGCTAGTGAGTCGATGATATAAATAAGTAGTACTTAGGCAACAGAAGGGGGGCATAGAGAGAGAGAGAGAGAGACAAAGGGAGGAGGGAGTCCCGACAGAGAGGAAGAGAATTGTAAGAACTCTATGAGTCATTAAGCTGGTGATCTAGAGAAGGAGTGAGCGACTTGATCCCGAGGGTCAGATCGCATGTTGAGGAGCCTAGTGCGATCTAGTCAGCCTCGCAGGGACCGAGGAGCTTGTGAGAGAGAGGAAGAACTAAGATTGTAACCACGCGTGGCATGATATCTTTCTAAACTATAATAAATCTCGAGAGCCAAATATTTGTGGACGTAGCCCAGTAGGGGTTGAACCATGATAACACTGTGTGATGTGAATGAATGAATGCATCTTTATGTCTGATTAGTTGATGAATGTTAGATAAATGAAGAAACTAAGTAGAGTTGGTGTTCCACATGCATGCATAGAATGAATGTTATAACTAGATGTTGGATCAAATGAATAAAGTTTACGGTGCACAACCCTAAATCTCGCTCAGTCTCAGGTTGCAAACACATGAGTATTGCAACCACCCATAGAGCTATCAGATGTTGGATCAAATGAATAAAGTTTACGGTGCACAACCCTAAATCTCGCTCAGTCTCAGGTTGAAAACACCTGAGTATTGCAACCACCCATAGAGCTATCTCGGGTGAGACTACGTAGTGTATCATGTGTACTGCGTTTCCCTTTGGTTGCCAGAGGGGCCGATAGTTTTAAAGGGATTTTGTTGGGAAGCTTACTAAATCTGAAACAGGGTCAATATGTGATGGTAAGACTAACATAAGGGTAGAGAACAAAGGCCAACAAATGGTTCTATTGTCAGTTGTGTGGAAGAAAATCATATTGAGTATATGATATTTGTGGAGGACGTGTCAGAAGAATGTCAGATTGGATCACAAGACATTGAGGAGAATGAGAATCTAAAAAGGGACATTGAGACCATGGAATCCCACGAAGGCAGAGATAGAGAGATGGTTGATGACAAAGGAGCTAGAGTTTGCACATAAAGATAACAGAAACTCGAAGTTGACACCACACAAATATCTGGACAAGAACATATTCACTGACTTTCATGAAGTATTTTTCTGTGATTTCCCGCACATATTGCATGAGTGGATAAAAATATTGAAATACAACCACCCTACAAATCAGATTAGACGGCTAGAGTGGAATCCTAAAGAGATCACTCAACTACAACAAGTTGATAATAAGTTTGCACGCGCAGTATATTTATGGTTAGACAACATTGTTACCGGATTTATCACAGAGTTTGCAGTAGATACATTGAAGTTGTATAGTGTAGCTGAACAAGAATTACTGAAGGGACCTCGAGGCAGGTACATCAGATCGTTATATACTTCCATTAAGATATTATTTTATAACAAAGGTGTAATGATGATGGATTTAGACAACTAAACTTCCCTGAGTGCATGGTTGAAGGGGGAAAGCATTGACAGGAGAAGGAGAAATGGAAGGAGAAGGGGATAAAAGAAAGAATAAGGAGGCCTTGGACCCCATTATGATGGACGAAGACCAGATAAAGCGGATCATGGCAACAACTGGAAAGACACGCAGTGGAGTACCCTACCA
>CBVK0100558657.1:0-11421 GCA_900067695.1 Picea abies
AATCATCTTCTATTTTGATTCTAACTTGCAATTTAACTGTGGAAATATGCTAGTAAACCATCATTATCATTCTGTTGCTAATTAGTGAACTTTTTGTCGGATTACTTGCTTGTTTTTGTGGTTAAAACTTGCAGTTGTGGAAAATATTTGCTACAACCACTTGGTTGTTATAAACTTACTTTGAAAACTTCATATAACATCCCTCTAAAACCACTAAAGCTTGTTCTAAAGTATTGGGGATTAATCTACGTGTTTTATGCTTCATTCTCCAACAATTCTTTGATCCTTTAAGTGTTTAAATATGTAGTGATTGATTATTTTCTTTGTTGATATATACTCTTGTTTACTGTTGACAACAAGATTAACTTGCTTGTCCACTTAACTTAAGCTTGTATACATGTTTCTTCTTGTGTCTCGGAGATGTACAAACATTTTCCGCAGGAATTCAAACACTTGGAAACCATAAACCATCTCTGAGACTTATTATCAAGCCACTTCTCACTTAACAACTTGACCTATAGGGGCATCACTTTCATCATCTCACTTTTTATCTCATTTCCCCCTAGGGTCACTCGAGATTCCCCCCTAGGGTCACTTGAGATTCCCCCCTTGTGTTGGATTTTTCCTTCACTAAAACGAGGGGAGGATTTATCTGAGGTAATAGTGGGTAAAATCTCTCACTGTTATCGCCATCTAGTAGATTGGGTTGAGATTTTCCCAACCTACAATTTGCGCGATAACATAGACAAGTTTTACATGCAGTTTTTGGACAATAGGAAAGAAGGTGAGTGCCGAGAAGAGACCTAGCCATATTGTTCTTGAAGGAAACCATTTTTGGTCATGTTTTGTGTTGACAAAGAGGCTTGTGTGCCTGTAGTGCGATTTCCTATTAAAGAAATGGCTCAAGAGCCTTGTGAAGGATGTTGTGAGCGCTCCTTGAGCAGTTGAGAATTCCTTGAAGTTCCCAGCTGAGAGTTCTTGGTCAATCAAGTGCATTGGAAGCCTTGATAAACTAATGGTACAGCTTGAGGGACTGTGAGCAGTGAAGGGGTTACATTCCTTGGGTTGTGTAGGTTGTGGGGAAGAGAGCTGGAGGATTAGAACTGTTGTGGGAGTAGACTTGGGTTTTGGGGCTGCAATGTGTGGAGAGTGGATAGCTAGAGGGTCAAATATT
Organism: Picea abies; assembly: GCA_900067695.1. NCBI lineage: Eukaryota > Viridiplantae > Streptophyta > Pinopsida > Pinales > Pinaceae > Picea > Picea abies. The sequence continues at coordinate 1,175 of CBVK0100558657.1, forward strand.
CTTGTGGACTCATAGCCTCATCTCGGGGGTGGCCCAATGTTGAGAGAAAATGAACAACAACGTCTATGGCAGAGAGGTTCATTCTTTGTATGCAACCAATTGGTTAATTATTAATAGATAAGTTTTTTGGTGTGTTATTATGTTTATTTCGCTGTGTAAATTTCTTATACGAATGTTGTGTGTTTGTTGTTGCTTGAACAATTGCATTCATGTTTTAATATATGTTGTTAGATGCATTTAGAATCGGATAACAATCAAATGGTTAAATTTGTGTGTAATTTGTAGTTGATAAGATACAAGAAATCAATCAACAGAAAATATCAATTCTAAATGTGTTTTTCGTTCGTAATGTTCTTTAGTTGGACCGGGGTATGTTACATTGATATTTTGTAGGACTCTTCTCAAATGTTGTAAATATCCAAACCTCTATGGTATATTTGGATGTATATTAAAGAAATCCACGCTATCTGCCAGTCATGTGCCATGTCAAATTGAAATTTATTATGTTTTCAAGGTTGACCTATGTGCCATTTGGAGTTCATCCTATGTATCATTCACTCATTGTTGACATGTCATCAAGGTCTTGTTTACTCATTATGTCTTCTGGATTCCATATTTATGTATATGGATACAATATATGATCAAGGCTAAAAGAATACACAATATACTACAGCCTATACCATATGTTATCACGCACACGAAATACAATGGCAAAGGAAACACTTATAAAACTTTCATCATAAGTTCACTCGATCAATATGGTACTAATTCTTACATTTGTCTGATGATAAAAATGATTGATCACATGTCAAAACAACAACTCACGTCTTTTGTAGCCATGTTGAATCAGATTCTACATTTTTTAAAATTGAATGGGATTGAATTAAAGCAAAAATGATAAGCCATTGAACCAGATTATTTGTTAATTGTTCAGTTACGAGTTTTATTCAATTTAATTTGAATGCATAATTTATTTATGGTATGCACACTAACAATCATTTTTGTACATTTCTGCAAATTTATAGAAAACAAGAATAATTTGAATGACTAAGATAGTGGGAAAAACGAAAGTATAAAGGAGGAAGTGGACAAATGAGGAAAAGGGAATCTGCTTGCAAATGAATAAATAATAGTGCATGTTCAAGATATTCAATCAAACACAATCATGTGTATAACAAATTTAAAGTTGTTATAAACGAAAATTCCTTGAATTGGAAAATGAAAACTTGTGTTAATATGATTGCTTGTAAGGATTATGAATAGGATTTTTTCCTACAATTGTGAGTTGAAAAATAGAAGTTGTTACAATAGAAGGAAATAGAAATTGAATGTGGTATTGTGTGGATTTAAAAGGAAGTTATTTTGATAGAGAAGGGGCTGGAAAACTTTGTATTGAATCTATGTAATTTGTTGTTATTTTTAATAATAAAGAAAAGGCCAAATATTTGTTTCGAAAATCTCTTGTATATGGAAGATTTTTCAATTAGCATTTTTGTAAGTTGAGTTTTTTGCATGTTTTTTTTTTTCATGAAATTTATTTTTTGAATTGATGATTTCAATGATAGATATTTATTGGATATAGGAATACGTATATCATATTTTATGAATAACTATTTATTCAAAAAATAGATGCATATGTATATGCATGCAAACTTTTATTGAATCGTGTGAATTAATTCTTGAAATTCAATAATTAATTTCTCTTTGTGTGTCTAATTAAAAGAAATTCACTCCTAACTATCTAGGATATATATTAGTTAGATATAATATTGATTATAGTTATTATATAGGATATATATAATAGATTTTAAATCATTAGATTAAATACTTTCAATTGGACCGATATTACATCGTATCCAATGCTTTTTGGTGGAAACCGGACCCATATACCAGTGGAGATTACTATCCCAAATGAGAGTAAGTCTGATTGGGACTTGTCATTAGGTAATCCTCCCTTGTTGTTGGTGGTGGAATTTTCATGATTATCAACAACGTTCCAATTTGATTTTGAGTTGCAACGGAAGTTCAAAGGTATGAAGAAGACAACCAATTCTTGTGCATTTTTAAAAGAGGACGAAGAGTTAAGCATAAATATGAGCATATTCAGATAAAATTCTCACTTGTTGCAAACTAGTTGCATTCATAATTTCTACAATCCTTGGAAGTATAAAGAGCATGGATTGGAATTAGGTGGACATCGTCTTGTCACATCAAGTTATGGAAGGACCATAGATGCAAGCTAGTTTGTGATTCTAAATCCACAAGGGAGATTGGCAAATTAAAGGCATGAGGTATTGTACTAAAATCATATTAAAATATTGACGGTGGCACAAAGGGAAAAGGGTCAAATCAAATACAAGTGATAAGGAATATTATGCAAGGTAGTTGAGTAGAAATGAATGTACATGCCATAGGCCTTTTCATCGTCGGATCTTACCCCCTACATTTGGGTCATTGGATGAACTTTTGGATGGGGAGAGTGTTGCGAATGATTGTGGTGCTCACTAACAAAGTAGATTTTGATGGTTACTATGGCTTCACGAGAGGAAGGCCCTTTTGGGTTTATGAAAGATTAAAAGTCGACAAACATTGGATGTTTCTCTCAGGAGAAACCCATCTAATGATATAAATTGGGTCACAAACCTCTCTCCCTTTTGCAAATAATTGAGGGCACGCATCACCTTTTAGGCACTTATTACATTTAAGGAAATTTTGATAAGGACCATGCAAGATCAAAGTTGTATGGTGGAATGAGTAGCACAAGTGGACCAATGGATGTGGGCTGACATGACCATGGACCCATCACTACTCAACATTGATAATTTCACACATAGGCAATTCTTGGGGCATACAAAGTATAAGGTGAACACTCCATGATGTGTTGGAAGACATAATGTATTTCATTGGAGGTAACTTATGCAAATAAGGTTATGCTTGTAATATAATTTTAGTATTGTAAAATGGGTCAAAGGATGTTTAGGTTTCAAATCCATTCCCTGACTCAAAGGAGATATGGCCAAATAAAAAATACAAAGCAGGTAAAGCAATGTCGTCCATAAGTATGGGTAGAAGAAATGGGATTTTGAAAGTGGCGGCTCTCATCAAGTGACACAAAGTACCTTTTAACCTACTTTTGACCCCTAATATTGGGTGCTTTCCTACCTCCCAATAGTGAATAATAGATATATTCTTCTCAATTACAATGATCAAAGGTCCAAATCAATAGTAAATGGGTGCAAAATAGAGTAAATTCCTCTTTTTCACTTCTTTTCTTTCATTCTCTTCCTCTTTGTAAGCATTATTTAAACAAATAGAATGTGAAAGGAGGCAGTTAGTGCAAAATAGAGTAAAATCCTCTTTTTTACTTATTTTCTTTCATTCTCTTCCTCTTTGTAAGCATTATTTAAACAAATAGAATGTGAAAGGAGGCAGTCAGGCCCAATACCAATATTTTATAGTCTGCTTTGGTGTCATGGTTGTCTCAACTAAATGGATGTTCCAAAACTAAGATCTTGTAGTCCCCACCCCTAGAGTTGTTATTGTATAAATGAACTACTAGGTTTACTTTGAAATCAAAACAAAGGCTATTGCCACTAGTGAAATAATAGATTCAAGCAAGTTATCATTATTTCCCTCTCCATTTTCTATCTCATATGGCGTTGAATGAACCAATGGATCTATAATTTCCTTGCCCATTTAGTTTTCCATCTAATAAATATGTGTATGAAAGTAGTTCAGCCTCCTCCAGAGCTCATATTTGTTCATTTTCTTTGAGTTATTTGTCAAGAAAAAATAGATCATACTTTCCATGGTTTAGAAGATCATTTCTATTGTTTGGCTTCTTAATCTCCCCCAAACCACAATGCGAAAAAAAATAAAAAAATGCTTTCCTTTAAATAAAGTGCAGAGGCAACACCATGCCCCATCCTTCCCTTGCAATTAATCAAGTCAGAGCTTCATTGAAAAAAATTATTCTAGTGTCACATGTTAGTTTAGATAAATTTAGGAAAAAAGAGGGTAACCCCCCTTTGGGTAGAGTGCTAGCCTAAAGGCCTAAAGTATTGTAGGAAGGTGCCCATGCACACCATTCCTTGGCATTGAGACCCCAAGCAAGAGTTAGGGGGAACAACCTAGGGGTTAACATGAAAGTTGGTGCTATTGTTAGGGAAATCTATCTTGGTATACAATATAAAGTTCAGTTTCTAGTCGGACAAAAATCAAACCCCATAACAAATCTATGTGTAGTGTTCCTAAGTGTAACACCCCTCTTGGTGCTAACTTCTTAGGTTACATAATAATGAGAGTTACGCAATTTGCATCAAGTTTCGAGTGTATAATTGTGCAAGTTGCACAAGTTACATAAGACATATTTTAAAAAACAAAACACATACTTAACATATTGTACCCTTTATTGGAACTACACTAAAATAAAGTTACAAGCTTAACTATGGATTTCATGCTTCCTGGGGTTGGAACTACAACCTAATTATAATACCCCCTTATATATTTAATCTCAATGTTGAACCACATATTTAATTTATATATCATACAACTATCATTGCATTGGGACAAATCACTAGACTTACTCATTCTCAAGTAAATATATATGCCTAAACTAGATTGTATTATATGTTCATTAAATACATAATTTAATTCACATGATTAATATTAATATAATCTCTAACGAAAACTCCATAAAATTATGTTTGCATATGATACATAATACATTTCAATCATTGAGTATCAACATTGTATATATATAATTCATTCATCTAACTCTTTCTTTATCCACTCTAGTTGATAGTTCATTTCTAATGTACAACGTGTGATGATATTTAAATAACCATAATGGAGGTGTGGTTCTAGTATTAAAGTTATTTAATTTTAGACATTTTCAAAATAGAGATTGAGTAATGGTTAATCTAGTTGAATTCTTCCCATGCAAAACATGTATAAGTGGATCTATATCTTTCAAGCTCGACCACATGGCCTAAGTCTACCATCCAAGCTACATATGATTTGCATACCAACTACTACATCGAACCAAACAACTCAACATACCATTGTTAGTTGCGATCAAATAATTTTAATTACAAATAGTTATAAGAAGAAGATAAAAAAACTTCTATTTTATTTTAGGCAGATCTTAAGATCTCCACACTATTGTAATAATGAAATGAGTTTTAAACAAATAGAGGGTTTGAATTCAAGTTCATAATTATGATTTCTAATTCTAATTATCATAAAAGGGTAAACCTCAACGGTTCCAATCTCATTGTAAAGAATGGATCTACCATGTCTGAGTTAAGTGCCTACAGCTATGGTTAAAAAATATATGTAAATCAATTTAATATGTTGGAAAATAAACATGTTTATTCTGCCAAAATACAATTTAAAAATTAAACCAATTGCTACTTCAATTCGCTCATGATTCCTTCCATTAATATATAATTATACCCATAAATCAAACTCGGATTTTACATACAACTACACTTATGCTCTATATGAATTATTCCTACAACAATCTACAAATTATAGCAATTCAAACTACATGATTATATAAACATGCATCCACTACCATTTTTTTAATGCATTACACCACCACTAAAGTTTGATTGTGGCCCCACTCAAGCCAATCTATGACTTGGCTACAATACAAAGATTCAATCACAAAACATCAAACCACTACCTATATGTTCCATGATTTAACACTATGGGTTGTGTATCTATATTACATTTGCTTTATTATTTTACTACATGTTGTGTGCTTACACCCTCGTTACATTGCAACGAGGGTATAATACACGTGTTATTCACAAATCCATACACCAAAATAAAGGATGTGAAAATGAGTATGTCAAACTCTTTCTTTTCTATTCAACGAAATGCCTCTATTTTTACAGAAGGGATTCATTGTAGTAAAGGGTTACGTATATGTTGTATATATATTTAACTCTTCAACACAGTCAATCCCGATGGATTTGACCTACCGTTGATTTATATCACAGATTAACAATGAAATTCATTAAACGGTCAATATGAGGGATTCGACCTTTGAAAAATTGTCTATAGGAGTGTGAAGGTTTCGATTAAAAGTTTGAAACTATAATTTAAACTTCATTGATTCAAAAGCCAACTACATATTTAAAATCGCAATGGCTTCTAAAGAATGGTGAAATATATATTACATTTGCTTTATTATTTTACTACATGTTGTGTGCTTACACCCTCGTTACATTGCAACGAGGGTATAATACACGTGTTATTCACAAATCCATACACCAAAATAAAGGATGTGAAAATGAGTATGTCAAACTCTTTCTTTTCTATTCAACGAAATGCCTCTATTTTTACAGAAGGGATTCATTGTAGTAAAGGGTTACGTATATGTTGTATATATATTTAACTCTTCAACACAGTCAATCCCGATGGATTTGACCTACCGTTGATTTATATCACAGATTAACAATGAAATTCATTAAACGGTCAATATGAGGGATTCGACCTTTGAAAAATTGTCTATAGGAGTGTGAAGGTTTCGATTAAAAGTTTGAAACTATAATTTAAACTTCATTGATTCAAAAGCCAACTACATATTTAAAATCGCAATGGCTTCTAAAGAATGGTGAAATAATGGTGTGTTGTGTATTTATATACAAGGCATAATTGTATTGATATTCAATAAATAATCAATAACAGTAAGGTTTGTGTAGATATTTATACATGTAATATCTCCATTATAATCTTTAGTTTAATTAATGGTTATTGTAGATACAATGTGTGGCTACGGCTAAGCGATGTACATGCGAAATGTATTTTTAATTTTGAATAATAAAATGTGATGTCATTTGTTAAGGGGACATGGATAGACATGGGGGTTGAATTAATCCATAAGAGAGGGGAGGGTCTAGAAGAATGTCTAAGAGAGGGGTTCAAGGGGGAATTACCCATGTCTATTTATTCAACCCACATTCCTGAATTTTGTTATCATTGTGTAAACCTTCTATTTTCTGATTGAGTGTCCCCAAAGCCAATCATTGAATGCATGTAAGAGGGTGGGTGTGAGAAGTCACATCCCATAGTTATTGGGAGCATGGGGGATGAGTACAATCATCTTGGGGAAGTGTGTGAGTCAAGCAAGCAAGCTAAAGGAAGGAAATTTGTATGGGTTGTTACAACTAATCTTAGACAGTGAATATTTTGGTATGAACAACAAGTAGAGAGCAAGAAAGAGAGCTTGAAGCTAAAACAACCATGGAGGGAAAGTTTGGAGCATGCTAGAGTGTTTGTTGGAGCATATATGGAGTTGAAGAATGAAGAGCCAAGTCATCAGGCCTGGAGAGTGAACTCTTGTGTGAGTTGCACTGTAACATCAAGTATTTGTTGTTATTGTTGTAATTTTTCCTGATAATGAGTTCCTTTTGAGTTCCCAACAGAGAGATTCCTAGTTACCTCTACCACAGAGACCCTGATAAACAAATTGGACACTCGAGGGTCGGTACATTCCTTGGGTTGGGTAGGTCAAGAAGAAGAGAGATGGTGGAAAATTGAGATAGTTATAGGAGAATACCAATGGGTTGTGGGTTTTCTAAGCCGTGAGTGGACAATGAGAGACCGCCATTTTTTGTGGATTGCTAGCCCCAGCTTGGGGGTGACTTGCTATTGAAATCTATAACAACGAGTCTATGGTTGGGTGGAACGTTTGTCCCAAGCAATTGGTTGCACAACTAATTTGAAAAATAAGTGTTTTATCTATTTTTTGTCTTGCTTTATGAGTTTTAATTATTGTGAATGAACTTTGTGTATGAGATTGATTTATATGTTGTTATGTTGAGTTATTAGTTACATTCATACTTGTCTAAAAATGTTGTATATGCATCTAATTATTGGTAACAAACATTAGTTAAATGCGGTTGTAATTCGTAGTTGGTAAGCTACAGGAAATCATTTTGTTCGCAAAAAAAATATTTTTATGAGTATTTTGCATAGTAATGTTCCTCAGTTGGGTTGGGGAACGTTACAATACGAATTCCAAAGGTATGTATATTCAAAATTAGCTTGTCATTGAAAATGAGAGAATATCTTTTAGATTTAAAAATGTAAAACAGAAGAACACAATTATATTTACATTCTTTTTTGTTGTTGAAAACTTTGTTTGGTATTTAGAAAATGATTACTTTGTTTGGTATCAATGGCTTTGTGAAATAAAAAAGGATTCTATTATCTCTTGGTCCATTTTTACGGATGAATTGACAGCACATTATGGGGATATTAAGAGCAATACATTCTTTAGTCAATTGATAAATCTTCGGCAAAGAGGTCCAATTAGAGAGCACATTCAACAATTCCAAAAACTAAGTCTAATGGTAAAAAAAAATCTAGAGGATAATTTGTTATATCTCTTTATAGGCACTTTAAAGGAGAACATTCAATATGAGGTGTCTCTCTTCGAACCTAAATCCCTAGAGCATGCTTTCAATATGGCGAGGAAAGTGGAAAGGAAAAATATGGCTAATAAAAGAGTGATCCTTGACAACTATAAAGTGCACCATGCTCCCTTTCCTAACCTCATTCAACCTACAAAGTTGACACCTCAACAAATGGATGAAAGAAGAGCAAAGGGATTATGTTTCATAAATCGGGGTGAGAATCGAACTTGAGACCTCATTTTTACATTTCCTTCCATTTACACGACACATGCCAATCGATCTACACCCCTGCGGGCGAGCAAAGGGACTATGTTACAATTATGATATCAAGTATATTAAGGGGCATAAATGTGGTGAGAACAAATTTACTCTACATAGATTGTAAAGAAGAATAAGATCAAGAATTGGAACCATCACGGAATAAAGAATTAGAAGAGACTACTTCAACCATATATTTCCATGCATTGGTCATCATTAGTACTCCACAAACCTTCGAGATAGAAGGATATATCAAAAATAAAAAGGTAATAGTGTTGATTGATTTTGGTAGTACCAATAACTTCATTAATTATAAATTAGCGAAATTTCTCATTTGCTTTGTATATACAACACCAAGGTTTAAAGTTATGATTGCATATGGAGGTAGCATAAATTGTTCAGGGAAGTGCCATAGTATTAAGCTCAACATGGGGGAGTATTTATTGGATATTCCCATGGTTGCAATCCAAATGGGTGATGTTGATGTTGTACTAGGAGTCTAATGATTAAAATCATTGGGAAAAATGGCTTTAAATTTTCAAGAAATTTTCATGAGATTCTCCATGAAAGGAAGGGAAATTGAACTCGGAGGTATCCAAGGGAATCCCTCTAAAGTGACAAGCTCTAACAACATGACAAAATTTCTCAAAAAGGGACACCATGGTGTACTTCCACAATTGTGCTCACTAGATGTTCAAACATCTAGACCTTTTGTTCCAGTGGATCTCCAAAAAGTTATTGACAATCATTCCAAGGTATTTGAAGAGATTCCTAAGGGTCTTCCACCTACATGAGATCATGACCATGCTATTCATTTGCAACCAGGAAGTGTACCACCTAACATTAGGCCTTATAGGTACCCATATGCACAAAAGAGTGATATTGAGCATATGATTCAAGAAATGTTAGAGGTCAACATCATTCAACCTAGCCAAAGTTCTTTTTCTTCACTAGTGGTGATGGTAACAAAAAATGATGGTTCATGGTGTATGTGTTCATATTATAGAAAACTCAAGAAAATGACCATTAAATATAAGTTTTTTATTCCTGTCATTGATAAATTATTAGATGAATAACAAGGAGCAGTTTTTTTTACTAAGTTGGATCTCCACTCGGGATATCATCAAATAAGAATGAGGAAAGAAGACATTCCCAAAACATCCTTTAGAACACATGAAGTTCATTATGAGTTTTTGGTGATGCCATTTGGCCTTATCAATGCACCTTCAACATTTCAAAGCTTGATGAATTCTATTTTCAAACCCTTACTCATAAAATTTGTGTTAGAATTTTTTGACGATATACTAATATACAACAAATCTTGGGAAGAACATGTACAACATGTTGACATGGTGCCAAAACTATTGGAAGAGAAACAACTATATGAAAATCATTCCAAGTATTCCTTTGGAGTTCAAGAAGTGGAATATTTGGGTCATATTGCATCTCATGAAGATGTCAAAGTGGACCCACATCTCAGAGTCCTAGCCAACTGTTGACATTATGGTAGCTGAGGGAGGTATTAACCTCCACGTGTAACCCTGACAAGAATAGAATATT
>CBVK0100558720.1:0-33092 GCA_900067695.1 Picea abies
GGCAAGAAACCGACCGGTTCCGTACGGAACCGGTCTGAAGCGGTTCAGGGGGGCAGTTTGAACCGGTCGGACCGGCCGGTTTTACCGGTTCCAGTTCGGTTCTGGTAGCACTGCACTCAACAATGCAGAGATCAGAATCAGGGCCTCAACAATGTGAAGGAATACAAAAATGCAGTAGAGGTCCCCATTTGGGCATCAGAACTGAGCTCAAGGAGCAAAGGTTTCCAGAGTGAGGAAAGCAGTAGACTTCCAATAGAAGATTGGCAATTAACAACCTGGGATAAGTTAAGAAATATGTCATTTCAATTTCCATGGCACAAAACTAACTGGGCATTAGATAAATATATTTAGCCAGAACAAGAAGGGCAAGATATGGCTGAAACTTGATAGTGAAATTTAAAATGCTGTACACTACGGTTTGTCAGTACCCTAGGATCATAACAGGGATTTGTAACAGAATTTCAAATCAGAAATATGTTATAAAATAAGATTTTAAGTTAGGCTCTAAACCAAAGCATAAAAATTCCAAAAGAATTACAAACTTTTTACAAAATCACTTGTTCTTTCTTTAAGCTCATGCTCTCCCCTCAAATACACCATATTACCAAGAAAGGCCATAAACCAACAGGTAAATATTCCATAGTAAACTCATTAAACTACGTATTCTCTTGGTGTGTATGTATATTTATTGCTTATGTATTTATATATGTATCTAAATCACCTATTCCATGTTGGTGTTCAATGACCACAAGGTTCAGAAAAAATTCAGACATGCAAAACAATGTGATAAATTCAGGATAAAATCCAGCATTAAGCTAGATAAGATAATTTATTAATGTCCAACGAATGACCATAACTAGGTCAAAAGGACTGCTAGGTACATCAGAATCAATACACAAGTGGGAGTGCAAATGCAGCTCCTATAAAAAGCAGATGTAATCTTTGATATCTAAGACCTAAAATCAGAAGTTTAACATCAAAAGTGAGATGCAAAGCTGGGAACCACAAATAATAAAGAATCCCTGTCAAGGGTTTGAGATCCTGGAAGAATGTCTTCACTGAAGATTCCCAGGGAGGGTGCTCAAGGGATAATTCAGAATTCAAATTTGCAAAGCTTCAACAAATTTGTTCAAGACTATGCATTCTCTTAGTGTGTATGTATATGTATTGTTGGTGTATGTATATGTATTGTTGGTGTATGTATATGTATTGTGTATGTATTTATGTATGTCAAACTATACTAGGGCCAATCCTTGGCACAGAAATGCCATCAAAAAATCAAAGAAATCATTAATAGTGCATAATAATCAGATGATCTTTCTTATTAAAAAATAATTTAAATTTTCCTATATATACAATAAATATTCATATAACTTTGACAACGACAGCTTGCCACGGCGGTGAAAACAGGGCACTACTATCACCCCTACTAGGATTCAAGTCTCCTCGTTGACATGTTCCTGCTTGTGCTTGCTCATGTGTACGCACCAACATTTGTCGCAACCTCTTTAGTGAATGGATCTCTGCAGCACATGAGACACTTCTACCTCATGATACATCACACAGAAAACAGTTGTTGCTCACTCATGTTCAACAAAAGCATTTTGATCAAAAGAAAATATATGACTTTACATTAACTATAGCTTAAGTCATATTTTTAAAGCTTTGGAGCAAAGTTACCCAACTAGACTCAATGAAGCAGGAGAGTAAGAGTTTGACTAGAACTAGGGATAAATATAAACTAGACAAGTTAAAAATATACACTAAATTTCAAAGAAAAAAAACATTCACGGGAAATCTTACAACGTACATATAATGCAAATTTTCAGACAAGGTGTTCTACCCAGTAATGGCCTTGGACAAGATTCAAGGTCTCACAAATCCCTTGAGAGAGTTAAGAAATATCATAAGAAGAGGAATGTATCAATGTTAGAAATTGATAAGTCCAAGCCATATGGATTTTTCAATGGAGCTACTCGAGGGGACCCTATGGATCACAGACCTGGTGGAATCATTTATATTTCTGAGTCTCATTGAATCTCCCTTAAATGTGGTTTGGGCATGTGTATAAACAACACAGCAGAGTTAACAGTGGTATCGATCCTTTTATCTTTAGCTTTGGAAATGAAAACAAGGGAGGTCCAAATTTTTTACAATTCAAAGTTGGCCATTTCTTGGATAGAAGGATCTTTGGAAGCTCAGCACTTGAATTACATGGCGCTATTCACTCAGTTCGGACCCTGATGGAACTCTTCCAGACATGCTGATGCAGTCATGTGATGATGGAACACAACAAGGTTGAAAATCAGCTATCCAAGCAAGGATGCGATATGCGCCAGTGAGAGCTCTCAAGGTCGCTCATTTCATTGATGGCCAGGTGGATGTAGTTACCCTAGTAATGTTTTCTAATCATGGATATTCCTAGTTTTTCCAATCACCATCATGTCTTTAGGATGTATTCGAGTTAAATGCTGTAGGGTTGTCTTCTGAGTTTTGGATGCTCAAGTAGACATAGAGAAGCATCTTCATCTCTGATCTGGATTTTGATTCCCTCTAAAGGGTAGACTATCTGAAATGTATATTTTTATTTTTTGTAAAGGAAAAGATAGATTTTTTTCTTGGAATAAAATATAATGCAAATTTTCAATAATAACTTGCTTCACAGAACCTAGATGATAACATTCATATTACAAATTGCCATGGACTCTGGATAGCTGACAGGTCTGGTGGCTGTTTGTTGTGAAATCAGTCAAGATAAAAAGCCAAGAGTACTTCTACCTGTCTTTAATAGACAGATGACTGAAATCCGACTCATGAGACTCACAAGTTTCACTCACCGAAATCAATTAACTCGTGTTTGACTTGCAATTCCAAGCCATATTTACAAGTCAACCTCACTGGATGACTCGAGGCTGAGTTCAACCCAGAATCAAGTTGACTTGGCTTGGATTCCAAACAGAGCAGAGTCAAACTTGAGAGTCTGACACAAATTGGAGGAGCTCGGAAACATTGCTTTGGAGAGACATCATTGTCATGCATCTTTGTGGATTTTAGACTTTTAATGATTGATTGGTATGACACCAATTACAAATGGAAAAAAGAAATGTTTGGTACAACACCAAGTACAAATGAAAAAAAAAATCAAAAGATTGAAGATAGGATAGGATTTAATGTTTTTCTCATCAATTCTAAAGCACATAATTTAACATCAACAAGCAATGCAGCAAATCCTTGAACATTATTGGAGATCACTGATGATTATCACAAATGTTCTTTCAAACACACAATAACAAGGACCTCTATTGCTTCGGAACAAATTACATACCCAAAAAGATCTACATGCCTACTAACTCTTAACTTGCAGCTCCCAAGAAAATGTAACTTAACGAGTATCCCCTAAATTACAGGAAACGACTGGGTGGGATGCTTGAAAATGTCATTCAGTGTTTCAGATACTATCATGTGGGGGTTATGGCCTTGAAACTTTTCAGGGCCATATCAGATTCTGAAAACGTCATTTCAGGGCTGCAAGGCCATTTTGAGAAGATATTGTCGACGTTTCAGATATCATGAAATGTATCCAGCCAAAAAGCCCATGTTCAAGCCCCAAAATGACAAAAGAACATATCCATTTCCAAAAATACATATCCATGTCCCATCTTTGAATGTCGGAGAGAAATCCTGACGAGTATATTCAAAAAATTATTATTTAAATAGCACTTATCATATAAGTAATGTCAAGTAATTAAGTTTAGTGGGCTAGCTCGAGTGGTTGAGTGCTTTGAGCTTCATGCACGAGGTCCTGGGGTTGATACCCCAGGCTCGCTGCCTCTGTTGTGTGCCCCACTCAATGTCCCTGCCAGGTCAGGCATCGTTATCAGCCCAACAGCCTTACACTGGGTACCACCAAAGAAAAGCAGGGAAGTGCCCGGCAGGTTTCGCCACAAGCATTTCCTTGGAAAAAAAAGTAATGTCAGGTAATTCTGAGTTTTTATGTCTCCTGCTTTTTTGTATATATATATATATATATATATAGTATTCATCATTTCCCTGTCACATCGCATCCACATTTTCTGAAATTTGTAGTACCCTATGTCCCCCTGTCTCGATCTCAATATCCGTTTCAGTGCAACTTCCCTTGGAAAAAAAAGTAATGTCAGGTAATTCTGAGTTTTTATGTCTCCTGCTTTTTTGTATATATATATATATATATATATAGTATTCATCATTTCCCTGTCACATCGCATCCACATTTTCTGAAATTTGTAGTACCCTATGTCCCCCTGTCTCGATCTCAATATCCGTTTCAGTGCAACTTCAAGTAGCACCTAAACTAAAGAGCACAGACACACACATCACTATAGAATCATAGATTACAAACCTAAACAGTAAACCCCAAAGAATCATGCTAACTTAAAGGGAACCAACAAAACACAACTCAATATACTTGACAATACCTGCAATAACATCAAATGATAAATCAATGCATAATCCATAACTACAGCTAAGCATTAAAAGCTAGTATAATCTGACTATGCAATCTAATCACCACAACAGATCCGATAAAGCAAACATTTACTCAGTTCAGCACTTTTTGACCCCATTTTATGTTTGCATTTCAAGAGCATCCTCAAGTTGGCACTAGCTAGCATTTCCTATAGCATTAGATACAACTTTGAACATATCAGCTATGACCAAAATTAATAAATTCAGGTTTACCCTCAAATCAAGAACTTCAGATTTATAGTTTATATTGTACGAGAGCCATATGGTTGCCAGTCGATCCTTTCAAACACAATATCACATTTATGTTCTTAACATTAGATCAGGCTAGATAAAATAAAATCATGAAAAATCTAGAATAAAGAAGCATGCCAATAGATGCTAAAAAACGTCTCTAGATAATTGATCATTCAAAAGACAGCTATTAGATAGATCCTGTACCATACCTTAAGAAGGAGAGAAGCAAACCGACACAGGTGCTCATGAGCCATGCAATGAAGCAATACTGAGATACAATAACAAACAACTTAGAGATTCATCAAATTGTTAGTGTATCTAAATCAACAATAAAAGAGCCAATTCAAGCACAATTATTAATCATCAGCCCCTCAATAATTACAATATTTGAGAAGTTCTTCCCATAGAAATACAAGGATTGGAAAAAGACTGAACAAAACACCAATGAGTTACAATCTAATGCCATTCCATTAGGGCATGAAAAAGGCAGAAACTTTTGGTACTGGCATTTCACAAACCTCGGATGAAAAGAAAGGCATAAGGATTACCACTAAATATTAGAAAGATTTGAAAGTTGATATTGCAAGGCATGAAATCATCAACAGATATATTATTCTTTACCTTTCTAGGCTTAGATGTCATTGCCATATCTTCTGCTTGAAGTGAACGAATAAAAGCCATGATTGAACAGAAGACAGGAGACAGAAGCAATGCTGAAAAACCAAATTCAAACTGCACAAGAAGCACAATACTATATTTAGTCTCCCATAGGCATACAATTCAGCATATATCAAGCGGAAAATTATACAAGTCCTCATAATGCTAAAACCTAAAATAATAGCAATACAACTCGAGAAAGGAATTTTTTTGCAACAAACATGAATCCTTGCCTGTTCATGAGTTGCATTTATTACTTTTACAATTTTTGGGCGGAATATAGCAACAGCAATTGTTTCCAAAATAAAAATAAAGCTGAAAAGGACCCAAGCACGCTCTGGAGTGCCTGCCAACTGTCGCACTACAAAACGAATGGTTTGAATCCATTTTTCAAATCCCTGTCGCCTTAACTCTTCTGACCATGAAAGTTGGTTCAAAACAGCATTTTCCATTGTATTTGAATCAACACCTGCATCTTCTGTGTTATCTCTGTGATCTCTATCTGCATCTAGACTGCTTCTTTGCAGCAGTGCTAGAATTGTTGGGTCAAGGCCCTTCTCCTTAAGCATCACAGCAAAATTAGGATCAAGCCCTTTATCCTGCAAAAGACTGGTTAATTCCTGATCACCTTGTCTTGCTTTGAGTTTTAGCATTGAACTAATCCTTGGATCATTCAATCTTTCCTGGAAAACCCTTGCTAATGTCAAATCCAGGCTTTGCTGATTATCTGAAGTCCCCCCTGATGTATTTGACTCAAACCCGTGACTTTCTGTTCCACTACTTGAACCAACTGCTGGATGCTTGTTACGTTCTGAGCAGTGTCTTTCTGGTTGCTGATCCACTGAAGTTATTCCATTGTCAGATTCCAGGGCAGTGGAAGGACAAGAACTATTGTGTAAAGCCAAACTTGGCCTTCCACTATCCAAGCTCTTGGCACTATTTACATCCTCCTGAGAATCTTCAGTACCAGCATGTGTCATACCATTCCAAGCTGCCCCACCATCACTTTGACCTTGCACATTACTTCTACAGATAGCTTCAAGAGCAGTTCCAATTTGAGCAGCTTCAACACTACTGCTACGCTTTGCACTTGATTCACAACCTTCAGAAAAACTTGAAGAACTGCCAGGGCCTTTCCTCCTAAATCCCTCTCTCAGACGAATCACAGTGCTCTCCAAAGCATCTCTCCTTGCAGCTGATGGACTCACAACAGACAAATGGCGAGTAACAGCTGCCCCTAATAATACTGAAGCCACCACTGCATAACTAATGCAATGACCAAGATACCTGCAGCATAATAAATACTAAACTGTGAGAGCAATAATCATATGGAAACTTAAACAGACACCTTCAAATTTATAGAAAGCAGAGATCGATCAATTCCCAGAACATACCAATAATGTACTCCAAAGCATATTAAGAAAACTCTGTATATCCCAGCCACAAACAAAGCAGCAATTCGACTTTTGAGAAGCTCAAAGCCAAATAAACACGCTCCCACATTTGAATCTGGAGGAACAAAGCATGTTAAACAAAACTTTTTTAACGACTATTTTACAATACTATATGCATACATCACAAGTTACTCAACCTAGCAAATTGGGTCTTAAAATTCACATCACAAAAGTACTTGTAACACGGTGCATAAAATTCAACTTACCCAGAACAACAACAGTAATTGATGTTATTCCTCCCAACCAGCGTGCCTTCTGGGCAGTCAAACCATATAGAATGGAATATACAAGAAGTACAACCAGAGACCCAAAGTATAGACAGCCCAGGTGAGAAGTTCTGCGAATGACCGTATCAGGTTAGAGGTCTACATGAATAACATACTCCAAAACCATCGGGGAGGAACAGCACAGATTAAGAAAACCTAATTATTTTTCTACATGTCCAATGATAAAAGCATTGTATACCAGTAAATTATAATTATGTCAAAAACACTACATTAATCAAATCAAAACAAAATTCAAATGTATCGAAGCTTTAAACCACCCAAGGCTTCCCTTGCCTGTTTGGCTTCCGTATTAAAGAATCATTAAGGTTTGGAGGCTCTGGTAAACAGGCAACCGGACCAACTTCAATACCATCCGCATAGGCAAACTTATAGGACCTTCGGACATACTCATCTACATCTAGGCCTGCTCCTGCAATTGGAAATTACGAAAAAAACAACACTTCATTAACTTGTTCTTAATTTGATCAGAAAATAAGAGTAAATAAATGGCATGTAGAAGATATAACAAAACAGCAGACTTGCCAATAATGTTTACCATGAAAAACCATTCTGCATATAAAAAGCATGTTGATTGCTAGAGCTATTGCCGAAACACCAAAGAAAAACCCAGATGCTGAATATACATTCCTGCCTGCTGTTACATAAACAGCTGAAATTTCGTATCCACAAAGTAATGAAATGGCCAAAAGCAGAAGTATTGCAACAGCTCCTGCCAAAATAAACAAAGGTACACCTTTAAAGCAGTATGGCCTGAGAATTTAAACCAACGCAAAAGGATTTATTCAAAACAAAATGGAAGTATTATAAGAACTTGGAATTCCTAATGACACCATGTTATGCCTCCTGCTTACAGTTGATTGAGAAACTATTGTTCCTTGGATCTGAAAACTAAAAGAAAGAAAATATTGATATGCCTGGCTAAACTGTCATCATTGAAGAATACATTTGCTTACACCCAAGTTACCAAAAATCAACCCCTCATTATGGAAACTGTTATCAAACCCCAGGGAATTGTTTTTGGAGCATTTCCAGGACATTTACTGCCAGTTTGTTATATTGAGAAGGGCCACTACTTTTGGCCATAAAATTCCTAACTGGCATGGCAAAGAAATTTAAGAATAAGGAAATTCGAATGCAGTTTATTGAGATAAAGGATTATCATTTTTTGAATTTATCAATCTTTAGATGTCACCACTTGTTAAAATTTTGACAGTAGTGTGTTTCCAACACCCCTGCCAGTTTCAGAATTTTATGAGCAAAATATTGGGCATCAATACTCAAAAGAATATAACATCTGATTTCCACTGAAATGTAAGATATCTCAAAATTTCTAATCAGTTCATGTTTAGTGTCAAATGTCTGCGCAATTCTCAACTGAATAGCAGCAGCACACTGGGAAACATGTACAAAGCAATAGTTACACTCTTTGAAACAAATAAAACTTTGCAGATACCTTATAATGTCAAAATTGTTAAAATGCCAGACAAATTATTCAGTCCACATAGGCTATTCCATTCCAAGATCAAAATTATGAAAATCCAACAATATCAAAGATGCCTTTGGGAATTTGATAAAAATAGTGAATATACATACGTGAACTCTGCCACTGAGTTCTCCACCAAAGCATGATAGCATAAAATGCCAAGAGCAGAGCCGTGCCAGCCATGATAACTGCCAGCCCAATTATATCTCGATCTAAAATAATCATCAACCTAGTGCCCCAGCCCAATTATATCTCGATCTAAAATAATCATCAACCTAGTGCCCCAGGCAATTACCACAACTATTGGTGAAAGTACAACAGCCCAAGCTACAAGTGATAAAAATCCTGAGACAGCACTCAACTGCGGACCTTGAAGAAATGATGGCCATTTCCTAGCAAAAACCCAGCTGCAAAACATCCAAGAAAGCCTCAAGTCAACTTGAATAATAATAGATAATTGAGTGCAGAACCATAGTAATCTCTCTTCCATTGAAGGTTTGCAACATTAACAACATACTGTATCAACTGACTTTTGCATTTCATTGGTAAAAGTACAATATGCAACCTATTTGAGAACAGCTCACAATGTACAACAATAGAACATTTGCTACCAAGACACTGATAAACAATTTGTTTTGCTAGATAATCTGCAAAGAGAAAATGAAGTAAATAGGGGAACTAACTCCAATGTTATTATATAACCATGCAAAAATCCAGTGCATGTGCACCATTTATTGATTAGTACATGATTTTAGGTTGCTTTAGTTAAAACCATATCCGTCCTTCTAAACTTGGATTTTGTCATTCCACATTGTGCATGAAGTTATAACCAAACATTGCCAAGCCATGCCTGCTATATTTTGAGAAGAAATCTAAAACATATCATTTCTGCAAACAATCCAATCACCGAAAATATCTTTTATGAAGACTCCAACAATTCCCTAACATGTAATGCTTCTGCAGCTCTTCTAAGCTATTTATTTATAAATATTAAACATAATCCAACAGTACTTGAATCTACCAATATCCTCCAAGAGAATACGCAATTGGCATCCAAACACTGAAGGCAACTTTAAACACAAAACATCATTTGAATCTCCTGTGTCCATAGAGTTTTAGAGAAATATCTAGGAAACTTGACAAATGCATAAAAAGCAGCTTAGGATAGTCCAGGGACAGGAACTACAGACACACATGCAGGTTGTAGTAAAAATCTACATTTGCTGCTTAAGAAGAAAGAAAAAAAAACTACCCTCCAGAATTTCTTCTTCCACTGAAGACTGTCCCAAATCTTAGCATAAAGGTAAAAACACTTTCTTAGTCCCCAGAATTTCTTCTCTCATTGAAATCTGTCAAACATTTTAGCACACAGCTATCTCTTTGGATGCACAAATATCAATTTAGTCTGTAAAACAGAATTTCTGTGTCATCAATCGACAACACTATTATCTCAACTTGCTAGGTGATCAGATTAGATTATAAAACTGAATTTGTGATAAAGAACATCCATAATTCGTGCCAGCATCACAAACAAGAGATAGTGGCCACAATGGCTAATGCAGCAATTAAAATCANNNTCACAAACAAGAGATAGTGGCCACAATGGCTAATGCAGCAATTAAAATCAGTTGAGCAGATTGATATAGGTGTGTTATTAGAAATAGCACCTCTATTTTTGCCCATTAGACAAGCACTAGCATTGAGTTACTTATCTTTGATTCTATTGTGATCAAGGCGCCCAATGAAATATAAACTTTAAAATAGATTATTTTTATCCATAAAGACTTGTTACAAGAGATCTCTAGGGAACATGATACATCTAAGGAGCACGCTATTTTCTAGTGCTTAGTAACAGTTGAAAATGAAGTAACGATGAAGGTAACAGGCACAAACCAAAGATGAGATCAGATAATCCCATGCATAGGCTTCAATATCATCTGTAGGACACAGAAATATCAATCCAAGCAACAAATATATTACTCCTTTACCAAAGATCCTACAGCATCCTTTTAGCCAAGCAATATAATTGGATTGTTTCCAAAACAACAATGGATTCTATGCAAATGTGATGGCACACTTAACTGATCTTTGTCAGACAATTGCTCTTTGTCCAAGGCATACTGTAGTGAGCAAAAAAGATAATTGGCTATCTTGATGGAAGAGGCATGCTAAATGTGAGCCATTAAACAAACTTGTGAGGAACTCCTTTAAGAGGTTTAATAGACAATAATAATAACATTATTTCAAGCCTTTTCATATAAAACAGCTAGATTTTTTACATCAGGAAACACAAAGCTGGTTGAAATTTAAAAAAAAAAATTAATAATATCATTAATAGTTTAGCAGCCATGACTCATAACACCTGTACTCAGCACTTTACAAAGCAGGGCATACCACTTGAACTGGCTGTTAAGAATAATTTATCCTGTTCCTTTGCATGCTATCCTGCAATTTCATTTTTCCTTCAAAAAAAAGTACTTTAGCTTCCTCAGATATTTAACAAACTCTGACCTTCAACAAAATCATGATCTTCTTTTAAGGTCTGGATGTACTTTACAATAAGAAATAAACGAAGATAGGATACCATTCCTCAAGTGTTTGTGCTTGCTTTGCTTTCTGTAGCAAACATCTCTACTTGGAATTGAACATTATCAGCTTTTGCTGAACCAGAAATTCGGGAGGCTGGTTTCATGCAAAATCTTATATTATATTAAAGTTCAGTTACAGTACACAACATCAATCTATTAGCCAATTATGTTTCCAGGATTTAGATTATGGTGACCAGCACAATAAAATTATATTTACCAAGTTCGAGTTCATGTTCAATTCAGAAGGGTGAGGAAAAATTTCAATACCAAGTTCGAGTTCATGTTCAATTCAGAAGGGTGAGGAAAAATTTCAATACAGAAGAAGTTCAGGTGTATACAACTTGAAATCATGCATTTTTTCAAAATTTTAGAACGTCGCATCTTTTTAACAGTCTGTAACGTATTTGCCGGTTCTTGAGAGTAAGTTGGAGTAATCGTTGTTGTCCAAGGTGGTCCAAGGTGCAAGTGGTATACAACAGTCACCGCATTACACACAACATAATACAGCCAAGGAAGTTTCCTACGCTGCATGAAAAATACAAAGCCCTCTTTGATAGATGCTCTACCCAACATCTGTACAGCCAGGAAAGCTTCCTATGCTGCACAAAAAACATGATCAAACTGAATTGAGCCAAATTATTCGGTTGAATCGAATAATACCCGAATTTTCAAATGTATTCTGTCAATTCGGGTGACTTCGGTAACTGGGCAATAAACTAGCTGCACTTATCCAAAGCATCGTTATATATAACCAGCATACAATGCTCTGTAGCAGAAATTTGGTTTTTCACAATCTATTCAGCAAACTTGCCTATTTAAATGGCCATGGTTCCTACATGTATTTCCTACTTCTCTGTGACGAGTACTGGTAAGGAAGCAAAATAATATGTTCGCCAACAGAGCATTAGTTCAGTGCTGAGGTCGATGATGTATTGACACATCCATCGGGGTTCCATTCTTGTCAAGGTTTGCCCCACCAGAATGACATGAGTCTCGAGGAGATGGAACCAGGTGCAAGTCCCGTGAGATTTTGACAGAATAGTTACCCCACAGAACTGGCACCTAAGCCGAAGATAGTCCCTTGGGCACGTTTCTCGAACTCAAGCACAACAAATAATTAAAATGGATACTCACATCTCGAAAAACAAAACCCATTTGAAATATCAGTATATGTTCTTTAGAAATGGGAGAGAATGGCAAGCACAACAGTGTGGTTGATTATGCTTACAGTGTGTCAGTTACAGTCTACCACAAAAAAGTAAGCAATGCCATGACTAAAATGCGGTGGGAATCCACACTTTTGGAATCAACAAGGTACTCAAACACAGGCCCAGAAAACGAAAAATGTAGAAAGAAGACGCTGAAAATTTTATGTTCAAACAAAAAACAGCCCCATAACAACAATGTGCCTTGCTGTATTAAATTACATGCACCGTATATACTAATAAAGCAGAGAATCACAACAAACCTGTATATTCTCCAGGTTCGCCAATTGACAGCAAAGAGTAAAGCAACGGAGAGGGCACTCAGCACCGGGAACAGCGTGCCGCAGACCGCACATGCAATCACTAGTTTCAGGTGATCGCCTTCCATAATGGCCCCCCCTTTTATACCACCACCTCCAACTTCAACTTCAGCTTCCCCACTTCCTTCTTCATTCACTGCAGCCTCATTTCCCCCTTGCTCTACACAATGTAACCCTAAATCCCTTTCACTAAACCTAACAAATGAAAAACCCCTCAAACAACCCTCTTTCTGCACAATAGCCGAGATCAAATGCGCTATGCCCTTTCATTTTCATGGCGATTTTTGTGTAAAACCCAAACCAGAGGCGGCATAACAGATTGCCCGAAAATAGAAAAGGGGCGGCCAGTCAGAATCCATTGTGCTCGCAGAAACGAGAATGCGAAGGCGAAGAACTAGGGTCCAGCCGTTGGACCCTACAGAATAAGGGTTTCATCATGGCCAGTATTTGAGTGACTGGAGAAGGCAAATGGATGATGGATGCAAGAGTTAAATGCGAACACGGCCAAGGCAGCCTAATGGGAGGTAAGCAATGCCTCGCAGACGACGACGACGTTACGGACTATATGCCAGAATTGAATTGGAGGTATTGAATGACCCAAATGGCAGTGAAGAGGGGTAGGTAGGTAAGCTTTGGCTCAGCTGAGCTGCAAGGGTTTTCAACACTATATATAACAACTCAGGGTGAATAACTACAACGCGGATACCCTTCAATTTGCTTTTTGCACTGCCCAATGCAATGACCAATTTCATCCCATCAAAATTAAGTGAAAAGCTAAGAGTGTCCTCCAAGTTCCAATAAGTAAAAAGATAAGAGTGTCTTCCAAGTTCCAATAAGTGAAAAGATAATGAAGTGTTCACTCGATTTAAAAAATTCACCTTTTTTAAAACAATAATATCCTTTTATGTAAAATTCCCACTTATTAACTACTGAATCACAAAATTTCATGTAATTGAATTAATATAGAGATTTATTCATAATAAGTTGAATTATAAATTTCTCATAATTAAATTAGTAAATAATTTCATGTAATTGAATTAATATAAAGATTTATTCATAATAAGTTGAGTTATAAATTTCTCTTAATTAAATTAAATACTGATAGATTTAATATTAGATTTTAAAAAATTATTTTTTTAATAATAATATCAATTTATGTAAAATTCTCATTGATTAATTATTAAATTATAAAATTTAATGTAATTGAATTAATATCATTGATTAATTATTAAATCATAAAATTTCATGTAATTGAATTAATATAGAGATGTCAAATTTCAATAGAACAATTAGACCTCGTTTTACATAGCTAATCTAGTTTTTGACGATTTAAATGCTACCATTAATCTCACATACAAATTAAAAAAATATAGAAAAAGATTTATCCATAACTAGTTGAATTATAAATTTCTCATAATTAAATTAAAATATAGAAATGTTTTAAATTAGAAATTTCAAATAATTGAATTACATTGAATTTTAAGTAATTGAATTAAAGAAGGAAGATATTTACTAGCATTGAGTTCTCAATTTTATGTAATTGAATGGAAGCAGGAAAATACTTACTATCATTAAGTTAATTAAATTAAAGTAGGAAAACATTTACTAAGATTGAGTTTTGAATTTAACATAATTGAATTAAAGTATGAAAATATTTATTAGCAATGAATTTGTGTTTACTTAAAATGTATTACATTTTTATTTTTATTTTTTTTATGTCTGGGCGTGCTAGTGTTACACGTGGCGTGTTATTCAACTGCTACCACTATAACCTCATGGAACTTCATTTTCAAGGCACTTGCCAATTGAGCTGCCCTCCCGAGAGCTAAAATGTATTACATTTAAAAAAAAATTACATAACTAAATTAAAATATGAAAATATTTACTTTTAAATTACTAGTATTGAGTTTAAAAGTATTCACTTAAAATGTATTACATTTAAAAAGTTTACATAACTAAATTAAAATATGGAAATATATTCATAATGTATGGAATGACAAAATTTACATAATTAAATTAAAATATAGAAATATTTAATGAAAATGCTTTAAATTAAAAGTTTCAATTAATTGAATTAAAATAGAAAAGCATTCACTTAAAATGTTTTGGATTAAAAAAAATTATATAATTAAATCAAAATAGAAAATTGTTCACTCCAAAATTAAAAAAAAATTACACAATTGAATTATAAATTATAAATTAAATTGTCATAAAAACAAAGTTGTTTGAATTTTCAAACCCACATAATAAGGATATTTTTGTATTTTACCATTATAAAAAATTTGTAAAATGACAATGCACAATTTCAAACATAGCATTTTATGTTGTGTATTGATAGTGTCTCGTTCAACTTGATTTAATAAGTAGTAGATTTGTAATTTCGTTAAAATAAGTTGAATACACCTAACATTTATGCATTTTGGAATTGATATAAACATCTTTTTATTTAAAAATTTTAATATATCACATTGAGTGAGAGAATTGGTTTGCAATAACATTTAAGTCTTAATATGTCATGATCTTATGTAAATGAAGTCATTCAATCTTGTAGCAAACTTTCCTATAATAATTGAATTCTATAATACAAGAAGTTGCAGTTGTCATTAATCCATAACTCAATCTAAATCAATTTAAAATGTAGGAAAAACCCTAGAAACATTGTTTCACCATACACAAAACTTGAATCGTGATAGAGTAATACACGTACCTTAAATTTAGGCATAAGCCTTATAAAAAAAATTCTAAAAAAAAAATCATTTTACTACATGATTAGATTACTTCAATATCTTTATAACATATACTTGTACTTGAATAGTTTAACATATACTTTTACTTGGATAGTTTGATGGTCTTTCATTGTTTATAATATGTATTTATAACAAAATAAGTAATGGATTACCCATAGTTGATTAGTAAAGGCTTTGTCAAATCTCTTCCCCCATGTTAGAGTGGGTATTGTGTCATGTTGATGTATAGTTGTGGTTCATAGCTTTTCAAATAAATCAAAAACATGTTTATCAAAAAAGAATAGTACACCAAAAAAAAAGTCTACATAAGAGACAAAGTTTATCACAACAACTCAATTAACTTTTATTTTTTACAATAGAAATATATATTCTCGTATTGTAGGTAAAATAAGGCATTTGATTGATAAATGTTTGTATTATATGGGCACAAAAATTGATAAGATTTGACAATGTCAATGTATATCAAACACATTTTATCTCATTATATAAGAGTAAAAAAGTATTCCACAAATAAAAACAATTTTTCAAATTGTTCATAACATTGAAACAATGTAAATAAAATGCAATCTTTCGATTTGTTGATAAGACCAATGTGTGGGTGTCTAAAGAATGACAAGATGCACATTTACCCATAAGTTACACAATGTTGTATGTTCTCTCAAATTATCATTTTCTACTTATGGTTTTTGTTGATATGTAACAAAAAAAAAGTAAAAATCAAGAGGCAAACCCGATTGAGACCTATATAAGTAAACTTGTAATGTCTCTAGCCACCCTAGACTAAGCCATACCACACAACCTCAACTCTTGTAGCTCTAAGTCAACCAAAATTGTAACATTCCCAACCTACTACTGAGCCATGTTACTCTAAATTTTCACTGTGCAAATTCTACTCTACACACAAGTTCATGTAGTATCACTTGGAGTAATGCACTCAGCCCAAATTGAGTCGCGCTACACAACTATAACAGTGGAAGCAACGTTCTTCTTTTTAACACAACCTTAAGCAGTGGAAGTAAGTCAAACAATTGTGCATTAGAGTATTGATCCCACAACACATTCGTGCACACAACCATCTCGGTGTCATGCGCCAATTCTAATTCTGTTGTGCACGTAATCTATTTCCTTGAACGCACACGTGAAAATCCAGTCTCATGTGCACACATGATACTTTCTTATGCACCCAACCACTCAATCATTTTTTCGAAGACGAGTAACCCAAATCACAAGACTAATTGAATGAGCAAGGCTATCAGCAACTGACATGCTCATGCACAACTACAATACAGGCTATAAGCACCATACTTACATGTACAAGCAACATTGAACATAATAACAACAATTACTTATATGCATCTACATACGAGAATTAATCCATATCCAACGTAGACAAATAGGCAGACAGTAAACAAGACAAGCACATAAAGAACACTTGTCTTTTATAAAAGCCACCAACTGCACGCATAACTCAGACGTTCCTCCCAGCCATAGACTTTGTTGTTCATAAGCTTTCAACAACAGGTCACCCCCAAGCTAGGGCTCAACTCCACCAGGAAAAAGGGTTCCTAGAGACAAGTTATGTTCTAAAACTCAACATCATTGCCCAATCCTAGGTGCCTGCTACTGCAACTAGCCCACAGTCCCTCATCCCCACGCACCTGTCACACCCAAGGAAGTGTGCCCCTTCTCTGCTCAATAGTCCTTCAGTTTCCCCACTTCCCTTCCCAGGGTTACCGACAACAAGCCGGATAGGAAGTCTTTGAGCCCTGTGACTAATGCTCAGCACACCAAGGAACAACTCTCGACAAAACTCTCACCTTGGGAGTATGCCCACGGGTCTGAC
The DNA here is from genome assembly GCA_900067695.1 of Picea abies. Taxonomy (NCBI): domain Eukaryota; kingdom Viridiplantae; phylum Streptophyta; class Pinopsida; order Pinales; family Pinaceae; genus Picea; species Picea abies. Next base: position 17,325 of record CBVK0100558720.1, read on the forward strand.
AACCACTCCACAACAACCAATCTCTCACCTAGAGAGACTGCTCGTGGTTTGTCAATCCAACTCTTCGATAATAGAATTTTGGTTACAGCCTCATGACTCTTTACAAGCTTCTCTAGGCAGATAAGGTAATAATCAGATTTTCCATACAATCTGACCCCCTTCTGCTCACAAGAGCCTGCTAACATCAATTCTCCTCTCAATAAGGGATAATCCCCCAAAATACATTAAGGCCAGCGATATATATATTGCATGCCTTCCACTTGACACTTGTCACCTCCAAAAGTAGCTTTAAGCCACTTGGTGACTCGTTCCCTACCCTCGGGAACTTAGGATAAAAAAATTATCTAACATTAAAATTTTCCTGAAAATATTATAAAATATTCCCCAAAACTTACGACTCACTCCCTTTTGCCTTTTTCCAGTGGAGTTGCCCCCCCATCTCTTTTCATATGAGTATGTCTGCGCGCAGTGATGCAATGTTATATTAATAACTGAGTATAATTACATGGATAGGTGCACTGGCCTATCTACGTCTCGGCTCACCAACCCCATACTCACATAGGTTCTCCAGCCTCAATACATATCCAGTCATGTGTGTGTGTATAACTTAGTTCTGCACACACTTCCAATCATTCTCGTGCACTTACCCAAGCACGCACAACACAGTGCAATGTGTGCTCTTACCCAAGTGCGTGCAACACATAAAATGTGCACACCCTGACTTTAATAACACTTCTACGCACACTACTCATATGTGTGCAACACCAAAACCAGGTGTCATTGGCTCACCAACCTAAATGTACATTTACATTACAATTGATACCAACGACTCACCAGCCTAAATGTACACTTACAAGGGGTTCTAGATTAGGGACATTACAAAACGTGAAGCCTTTGTCACTCTCCAAGCTCCAACCTCAATGAATTTTAGGATTGTATAATAAAATATGTAATAGGTTACTCATGGTTAATTGTTAAAGGTTGGGCTCTTACAAGAAAGAGGTATAGAGTCTTCATTTTCTCATACTAGAGATGGTATTGTACCATGCTAATGCAAAGTTATGTTCCATAGCTTCCCACCGAAGAATCAAAAGCATATTTATCCAAAAAAAAATATGCATATGAGACAAAGCTTATCACAACATTCACTTAACTTTTTTTAATAATAGAAACACATGTTTTCTTTTAAAAAACTGTTTGGTCTAGGATCTCCTATAGGCTACATTTTAAAAATACTTGGGCTAGGAATACTCTTATATAATGCCTTGATTCCTAGACAAAAAATAATGTAGTTTCAAATAGTTTGGCAGTTATTACATGCTGGAATATATGGATTGAAAGAAACAAAGCAATCTTTGAGGAGAAACCTCATTATGCTTGGGTTGTTGTTTTTAAGACTCTCGGATCACCTTTTACATTCCCACTTACACAAAAAGTGCAGAATATCAGATAAAGGCCGATTGTGCTTTGTGAGGATTGCACCTTTTCATTTTTTGATGGAGCAGCTACAACGGGGGGTCAAAAATGTGGAGCAGGGGGCGTCATAAAATGTCCAGATTCAACTGAATACAGGTGTTTTGTCAATTGTAGTGGAGAAACTAATACAAAAGCCGAGCTTCTGGGTGCTTGGGCCACTCTCACTTTAACAAAATACTTGAACATCCAAAACATGCAAATGTTGGGGGATTTCAAGGTGATTATTGAATAACTAAAGCATAATGGAAATCTACATTCCATTGTTGTTGAAGGTTGGAAGCGTAGAACTTTGGAGTTGACTTCATCCTTTCAGGCTATTCACTATCACCATATCTACAGGGAGTTCAACAAGGAGGCTGATCTATTATCAAAACAAGCCCTGTTGGAACCTAAAGGAAGATTATCATATTTTATTTGGGAAGGAGGGACGGTTGGTCCTCCATATTATATGGAACTTTTCTAAAGTATATCCATAGTTTTTTTTCTTGAGTTTGTGGTCAGAGATTTAGACTGGTGACAAAGTACCTCTTGATATTATGAAGCAAATACTGTCATTATTTTTGTCAGGCCTCAGTGATGAGATTCTTTGTTTCACTTTGATGTAATATCATGGTAGTGGAAAGTTATTGGTCCATTGTAGTTGACTGTCATGAAGACTATATGTATCTTTTTGGATCTATTAGCATTAGATATGTAAAAAGGATCCTATGAAGATGTAAAAAAAAATATTATCTAATATAATTTTTGAGCGAATTTTCTTTTGGAAAAAAAAATGTAAAATAAGGTGTTTCATTTATAATTTTGTTTGTTTTATATAAACACAAGTATAGATTAAATTTGACAATGTCAATTCTTGTCGAACATTTATTACTTCATCATATAGAGGTAAAGTAATACCCTACAATAAAAAACAATCTTCCATTTGTCAATGAGACTAGTGTATATGTTTGTAAAGAATGATAAGGTGCTCACTACCATAAGTTAGACAATCTTTTATGTCATCTCAAGTTGTTATCAACTTTTCGCCTATGGTTTTTGTTGATGCTCAACAAAAATAGTAAATCCAAAAGACGAACCTAACATATGCCTATATAAGGCAAGATTAAGAACATTATCACTTGTTAATTTCAACTTCCAACTTTCAATCACTCTACTCATTCAAAGTCATATTTTAACTACAATAAAATTGTTGCAAAGGGAGAGAAAGATGGTACAAGAATATGAGCATAACATACTTGCTCATTACATTTCCTCAAGTATGGGGTGGAAATCTAAATTTCTTATAGCAACAAAATTTGACCTCTTAAATAAGGGTTATGTTCATTCTTTACCACAACACATGGGGTAAAATTATATGATTCTAAGATAAATCTAATAAGTACTTCAAAGCATTACATGTAAACTAAAGTCATGTACTTAACAACAAAATGAATTGATTTACGAGACATGATATTTATCATAAAAGAAACCAATGAATTGATTCATAATGAAGATTCACACCTGACCATATGCTCTCTCTTAAGCACATCCACCACCAAGTTAAGGGTCATAATGTGAAAGGACAATATATGAGGACCCCTTTATCAGTTTCTATAGTGCATGTCACAATAGCAGTATCAAATGGAGAAACGATGAAAATCACCTATAACCCTTGTTGGCAATGACTAGATTAAATATAAAGACAAGTTAGCTAAATATGTATCTTGGTGCCAACTATATTATAGTAAAACAACCATGACTCAACGTATACCTAAAAGAGCATTCCTACCTATCTAACACTAATTTTTATAACTTATGTACATTACAATTATGAATCATCTCTAATGTGTCAAAGATTAGGGCTATAAATACTTAATATTGTAACAATTACCTCTATTTCCATTCTTTATCATTCATCCATTATTGAATTGTATAAAAATGATCTAAAAATAACCTAAAAATCCCAAAAGTCAATGTATATAAAATCTCTTTATCATATATGTAATCCAAATAAAGATTAAAGTATCAATGTAATCCAAGTAAAGATTAAAATATCATTACCCATTTAAAGTATGTAAAATCTCGTTATCATGTATATAATCCAAGTAAATATTAAAGTATCAATGTAATTTAAGTAAAGATTAAAATATCATTGCCCATTTCAAAATGGAAATGGAAAGAAATTTCCATGAATTTGGTGACATGATTTCCAAAAATGACAATGAAGCATGACTCTTTTATAATGGTCATGGAAAGAGTCATCAACGTTTCTTACTTCATCATTTCAAAATGGAAAGAAATTTCCATGGATTTTGTGACATGATTTCCAAAGATGACAATGGAAAGAAATTTCCATGGATTTTGTGACATGATTTCCAATGATGACAATGGAAAGAAATTTCCATGGATTTTGTGACATGATTTCCATAGATGACAAGGAAGCATGACTCTATCATAATGGTCGTGGAAAGAGTCATCAAGGTTTCTTACTTCATTCCCATGTGAATGATCCCAAGGTTTTTGGGATTCAAGTAAAAGGAGATTGTTCGTTTCATAGAGTTCCTACAAATATTTTATTCATCTAGTGACACATGTTCACTTTCATTGTTTAAAAGGGCATGTTCCAAGCAAACATAAATAAACTTCAACGCTACTTTTTTTTTTCCAAGAGAAAATTATCTCAAATTTATATAGAGTATAAATTCGTTTACAAAGCCAGCATCAAGCTGTGACCATATCAGTGCTATTCCAACATCCATACACGGAGTCAAACAAAGCAACACAACCCAGCACAACAACACAAAACCGCACAACTCGCAGGTTGTGAACAAGTGAACCAAAAAACAAGGCAGAATAATCCATCAAAAGCAAAAAAACACCGAAACAGCTCCTCGGACCCTCGGCCCCCAACAGCAGCAGTAGGAAAAAAGACGCCGACAACAATAAGGCCCCTAGCGCCCAAAAATGGCGCTCCACGCGGGAGCCGTTACAGATGCCCATCGATTCTCCACCACCGCCGAACAAGACCCCTCTGAGGAAAAGCATTGGGAAGGTAACAGCCCCTCGGCCCCCAACTGCAGCAGAAGGGAAAAAGATGCCGACAGCAAACAGAACCCATGCGCCCACAATGGCACACCACGCGGGTGCTATCGCAGCTGTCAATCGATCTCCACCGCCTCCGCGACAAGACCCCACCGGATAGACCCCCCAAAGAGCCGCCAGTCGAAACCAGCACAGAGCCGGCCGCAACCCGGGTCCGCGCGCACAAAGGAAGGAGCTCCACCCAGGTGCCTGCAGCGCCGCCGCCCAAAACCATCCCCAACGCCAATCGAAGCCGCTCGCCCGCTCGCTCAGGAATGGGGAAGTCCGCGCAGCGCCGCCGCCCAAAAACCATCCCCGACGCCAACCGAAGCCGCTCGCCCGCTCGCTCAGGAATGGGGAAGTCCGCGCATGTTCTTCACCACGAAGAAACCAGGGATGCGGCTACCAGGACGTAGCCGCAGAGCCCCCATGTTTGAAAACCTAAAATCGACTCTCAAAACCTAAAATCGCCGCTCTCGTTTCGCCGCACTTCCACGATCTAACTTTACGTGAACTTCAACGCTACTTGCCATGTACAAATTTGAATGGCGAAACATAAAAAACAATTTAAATATTCAAAAATATGTATATTTTGGACACACCATCAAATTGGGAGAAGTATCTCCATTTTATTGAGCTTGTGTATTATAGCAACTTAATCCATGCATCCCCTACCACGAATCCATTAAACATTTGAGGAACTTTATGGGAAGAGGTGCATTGGTCCCTTGAGTTGGAATAATCTAATAAATAAGATTTTGGCTCAGTTGGATATCTCGAGGGAGATGGAAGAACACGTTGTTTATAAGGTTAAGCAAAACTTTAAGAAAATCCATGATCCAAAAATAGGTATGAAGATGTCCACAACATTTAAACATAATTTAATTTTAAATTAGGGATTATGTTTTCATACCCATGAAGGGTTCCTTGAAGCTTTAGAACCATACCAAGCTCCCATCCAAATTGTGTCCCATTGTTTTCATACCCATGAAGGGTTCCTTAAGCTTTAGAACCATACCAAGCTCCCACCCAAATTGTGTCCCATTGTTTTCATACCCATAAAGGGTTCCTTGAAGCTTTAGAACCATACCAAGCTCCCACCCAAATTGTGTCCCATTTGATATATTAGAGAAGATTATGTTAATTGTATGTAGGTTTTCAATGCAACATACTTCTTTACTAAATAAATATTTATATGTTCCTAAGTACATCATGGATTTCTTTATGATTTAATTATAGAAGAGAGTTTCAAATAGAACCTATTTGCATTTTGGATAAGAAGGTCATGATTTGGGATTTAGCTACTGCATAGGTGAAAATGAGGATAACTAGAAAATGGAATATGCAATGCAAGATTATTACCCAATATATTATATATATTATATTTGAGTAGGGACACGTAGAGGTCAACGCTTCTTTTAAGAGGAAGGGGATACAACACCATGTTTTAATGACTTTGATACACTCTCTTGGGCATGCATATATATTAATGTTTTATTGAGATGTATTTAAATAATAGAGAGCCTGGGTTCAAAAGCTCCCTTACTTAAAACAATATATTTTGATAAATGAAGCATAAAACATAATAGAGAGATGTGATGTAATGTTTTAAATAAAAGGAGTAAAAGCTTGTGTGCATAATAATAAAATAAAAGTGAACTTGTTTTCTCATCGAGAGTGTCAAGCCAAGTATAGCAAAATGTGTAACTCCAGACTTATGTAATTGCATTAGCGTGGAACTCAATAAATATATAAATAATGACTGCTTGTCTTCCCACGGGTGACTCTTCCTATCACCTACAACTCTTCATATTTACAATTTATGTTACAAGTAACGCAATAACAAGGATTATGTGTCAACATTCCCCCCTTAATCTAAAGGGGTGTTTGTGAGTCCAAGTATCATTTTGAACTTTTCAATTTTTTCTCTTCCAAGCGCTTTGGTGAAGGATGTCTGCAATTTGCTCATTTATGGAACAATGTCTCAAGTGAATAGTCTTCGCCTCTACATGATATCAGATCAACTGATACTTTGTTTTGATGTGCTTTCTTAGATCATGGAATTTGGGATTCTTGGCCAACTTGATTGCATAAGTATCGTCAACTAGAAGAAGAGTAGAATTCACTTGTTTCTCCTGCAAATCTTCAAGTATTTTCCTGAGCCACACAATCTCTTTCGTTGCTTCTACAACTACCACATACTCTGCCTCTATTGTGGAATCTACTGGAACTGACTGTTTGTGTGATCTCCAAGAGATAGTTGTTGATCCAAGACTCATGAGACAACCTGAAGTTGACACTCCATTTTCCTTATCCCCAACAAAGTCTGAATTGAGATATTCGATCAAGTTGAAGTTGTCCACCTTAAAGTACCTACATCCAAAATCTTGAGTTCCCTTCAAGTATTTTAGAACTCTTTTTGGAATTGACCAATATCCTTCATAAGTCTTTTGCATGAACCTCGAAAGAATCCCAACAACAAATGAAATGTTTGGTCTAGTGGTAGTAAGATATATAACACTTCCCACAAGTAGTTTGTACTTGATTACATCCTCAAATTCATTCCCTTCTTTTGATGATGTGTTTTTCAATTTTTGTTCCACTCGAGTAGAAACAAGATTACACTCAACCATGCCAAATTTGTTCAATAGTTCTCCAATGTACTTCTTCTGGGAGATGAATATGTACTTTGGATTCTAAATCACCTCAATGCCTAAATAGTAGTGAAGATGTCTTAAATCTGTCATCTCAAATCCTTTCTTCAACTCGTTTTTTATGGATGCAATGTCGCTTTCATTATTCTATGTTATCAACATATCATCTACATATACTACAAGATATACAACAATTTTGCCAACTTTATTGACAAACAATGTTACATCATCGAGATTGTGGTGCTTGAAATTCAATTTCAGAAGATGCTCACTTAGTTTTTCATACCAAGCTCGCAGTACTTGTTTCAAGCCATATAAGGATTTGATGAGCTTACATACCATCTGTTCTTGTCGCTTCATAACAAAGCCTTATGGCTAAGACATGAAAACATTATCTTTCAAGTCTCCATTCAAGAAAGCAATCTTCACATCCATTTGATGAATTTTCCATCCATTTTGTGTTGCCATGGAAAACAAAGTATGGATGGTAGCTCATTTTGATGTGCGAGCAAGAGTCTTCGCATAATCAACACCTTCTTTCCGTGCAAATCCTTTTTCCACATGCCTTGCTTTGTGCTTGTCAAGTGAGCCATCTGATTTGTACTTGTTCTTGAATACCCACTTGCAACCAATTTCTTTGGTTCCAAATGGAGGGTCCACCAACTTCCATGTCCCATTCTTGATGAGAGCATCATATTCTTTCTACATGGATTATTTCCATTCATCATGAGAAGTGGCTTCTTCAAAGGAAGCCGGTTCAAGGTTAGTAGATAAATTCAACTCACAATTATATGAAACATCCACGTCATCTACATCACTTGAGTTTGAATTATCTACATTACCTCCATCTGTCTTGAGGACATTTTGGTTCATGTCTTTCCAACCTCATTAGGATAAACACTTTCAAGTGTTTTTGTGAGCCATTTTGGTGGACCTTTTCTGAGATGGTCCAGGTTGCTCAACTGGTTGAGATGGTGTTGAGTTCTCATCAAGACTCAACTTTTCAATCCTCTTGATTACATAATCCAAATGAACTTTAGGTTCTGATGAATTCGCTGGAACTTCTTCATGTGGGAAGATGGTGCTCCAAAAGGAGATTTAAGAGATTGACCCAAGATAGGAATCCCCCCTTGAAGATGTGGAATCTCATAATCAAATTCATGATATGTCTTTACACGAGTGAATCTATCCAGGTGATTAAGTTGCCTTTTAATATTTTCGCCATTCTTGGAGGATCCAAGAAAGATTACATTTATGGAGAGAATGCATTTCTTGTTTTTTCTCATCGTAAAGACAATATCCATTGGTGGTATTTGAGTACCCCAAGAATATGTACTTTCAACTCCTTGCATCAAGTTTGTTTCTTTGCTTCTTATAAATCAAGGCATAGTAGGTGGAACCAAAGACCCCGAGATGCCTCAACGAAGGAATGCGACCATACCACATTTCACAGGGAGTCTTGTTTTAAAGAGCATGAGATGGACACATGTTTTTTAGATAAACTGCACATAGAACTACATCAGCCAAAAGCATCAATTTTACATTCTTGAAAAACATCATGGAATGAACCATATTTAGGAGTGTCTTGTTCATTTGTTCGGCTACATTGTTTTGTTGAGGATTGTATCGAACTATGGTTTGATGCTTGATCCCATGTTGGTGAAGGTAGCTTTCAAATTCACTAGATATATATTGTTTTCCATTATCGGTACAAAGAGAGTCAATACGAGAGTGAGCTTAATTTTGAATCCATACATAAAAGGTTTAAAAGTTTCAAAATCTTGTGATTTACCTTTCAACAAGTACACCCAACACATCATGGTGTAATCATCAATAAAAGACATGATATATTTGTTGCCATTTGTAGAAGGAATAGGCATAGGGTCACATAAATCATAATGAATTAGTTCAAGTTTTCTACATTCTCTGGAAGTAGAAACATGAAATGGTTGTTTGTTGTAGGAATAGTAGGCAAACCAGAAACACCATTCTTTTTCAACAAATGAAGATTGTCATAATTAATATGGCCAAATCTAACATGCCACAAAAGACTAGATGGCATTATACCTTCGTCGTGATGAGAGAGGTATGAAACATTGTGTGTATAGGTAGATGTCCCTTTTAGTTTTAGTAGTCTTCCATCTTCTATTATGGTCACGACAACCATGTTGTCTGAATCCTTCCTTATTTCACCTTTTCCATCGAACATGTGAACATAGTGGTCTTGTTTTCGGATGTGCACAAAGGACAACAAGTTCTTTTGTAACTCAGGAAGATAGAGCACATTATGCAAAAGAAATTCTGGGAGTCAAAGAAACTTAATCCTGATGGTGCCCATTATCGAAGGTGTGAGACTCGATTTATCTGCAAGATACACTACACCATCTACATTGTCATTGAAGTCTTCAAAAAAGTCTCTTCGGAATGTCATGTGGGAGGTTGTTCTTGTGTCAAGAAGTCATGCATCTCTTCAAGGAGTATATGAAGTGTTAAACAAATCTTTTCACCATCAGTTGTATAAGTTCCAGTTTTGAATGTGTATCATACAAGTCATTCAATCTCTTCAAAGTATTACAGGAGTTGTTAATAGAATCAATAAGATGGCTTACCTCTTCACTTATTGTTGTAGAAATCACAATATATGTTTTCTGGTCTTTGTCCTTCCATATGGCATATTCTTTGTTTGATCTAGGAATGGTCGGTCTGCTACTCTTTGGCTTTGCTTACGATTCATCTTTAGTAGTAGTTAATTCAACTTCTTCTTCATTGGCAGTTGTTGCTTCACAAATTACATTGCACGGGTCGTTGAAGATCAATGTGTTTTGATCTTTATGCACCATTCTCTATGGTTCTATTTACTAGTCAACACTACACTGACGATGGTAATTAGAGAATGAATCTTCTACCACCTTGTGTATCACATAATCCCAAGAGATATCAAGGAGCTAGAATGAGCAAGAACACTAGTATTGTCGAAAAAGATGCAACACTTGTTAATATTTAAAAAAACAACCCCATTTATAAATGACGGGACAAATTGGAAGATATCATGATAGAGGCAAGGACCGAACAAGCAACATCTATGAATGATTTCCACAACCTTGGTAGAAAATTTCCAATTAAAATGCTAAGACTCGTGTATCTGTCTTAAAATCTTAGGTATGGGAAAATTAGCTCGAAAACTATGTTGCAAGCTAATTAGCAACAAAAAAAAGTTGTGTTTTTAATATCACCCACGGCACTAGTTACTCTTGAGCCTCATAGGCATGCTTGTTTAAGATATAATTTGTTTGAAACCTTGGTCACTTTATTGCTCACCTGACAATGTTCCTTGCTTGTGGGCTTGGAGTTGAACTAGTCGATCTCCTCTCTGCTAGTCTAACCTCCCCTTGTGCCTCTCTCACCACACCAAACAGTTACGAGCCTACCTCATGGAGTGTATGCAAAATGGTGGATCATGAATTATGGTTTTGCTTAACCGATGGTCCTTGGAAATAGGATGGTATCACTACGTGTGAGGAATGCAACTAGTAGGGATTAGGGTTTCAGATAGATTTGTGAGAGTAACCAATGAGGGGCGACCCAAGAAAGCAAGAGACCAACTGTGGACAGTTATGTGAATTAGGGTTTTGCATACTGGAACGAATGGTGGAGTGAATTATTGGAATGCATACTGGCTTACAAGAGAGACAAAGAATCAACAAGAGTGTTAGAAGGCATAGGGATAGACCAGACATACATGAAGGCATTTTCTGCACGCTGGGGAAAGAAAACGCCAAGAGAGATAATGGAGTTAACATGTGCTCTGATACCATTGTCAGGCCAGGTATAGCAGAATGCGTAACTCCAGACTTGTGTAATTGCATTAATGTGAATCTCAATAAATATACAAATAGTGATTATTAGTCTTCCCTGATGAGTGACTATTTTTATCACCTACGACTCTTCATATTTACAATTTATGTTACAAGTAACATAATCACAATTATTATGTGTCAACATAGAGAAAGAAGGGGAGTGGGGTCATGTGTGATAATGAGAAATATCAACATGTTATGCTTTATTCCCTCTTCAAACTTGATATGACAATATACTCAAGGCAATTGAGGAAGATGAGATTTTTTTTTACCTCTTTTTATATAATATTTTTGCATCTTCTTCCACTTTTGCTTAAACATTATCTTGTATTGATTCATTCCATCCGGGGTAATTGAGTTGCAAGTATTCTTGAATAAATATGCATAATGGAGCTCCAACACACTTGAGCTGCCATTACAAAACCTTAGCTCTATTGTACTTGGGTTACTTGGTGGTACTCGAAGTTGTAATGTACTCGAGCTACCATGTGGTACCTTAAGCCTTAACATACTTGGGTTGACTACATGCTATAGATATTTTACATACCTTGGCCTTTTGGAGTTGTAGGTAGTATATTCTAAGATTCATGTAGTGGACGAATGGCCAATAATGGAAGTAGAGGTAGTTATTACATCAATAGGCACTAGCCTTGATCTTTGACATATTAGAGAGGACCCATAGTTCTAATGTACTCTAGTTACAAAGAATTCTTGATGTTATTGGTATGAATTCTCTCTTGCATATATATTGATCAATGATTGCTTTAATTTTATTTGGTTGGCACCACCATAGTTTTGTTTGGCTAACTTGCCATTTTGCTCCAAGGGTTGTTGGGGTGGTCTTCAACATGTTTCCTTTTGAGACTAATATTGTAGCATGCAATACATATATCAATATAAGGGTCCTTAAACAATGTCTTTTCACACTACAACCCTTAACCTAAGAGAGACTTTGCTTTAGGAAGAGCCTTCAATGGTGAATCTTCATGATTCAATCAGTTCATTACTTTCTTTTAAGATAAGTATTATGTATATTGGAGTGAATCTTTGGGGTTTTGTTGTTAGGTATATGGATTCAATTTACATGCAATACTTTTAGCTTATTAGATTTGCATCTTGGTTAAATGGAGGCTTATATGATACATCATCATAAAGAATTAACACATCCCTCGTTTGGGAGTTAAAATTCCATTACTGTGGGAAATTAACACCATCACCCACTTAACAAGAGTTATTGCCTCAAAACAAGAACTCTAGGCCCAAAACCACTTAGAAATCGAAAAGCAGTGCTATGGGTATCACAACTTGTTTTCGATGGGTATTTAAAAAAAAATAGTGTCACTATAGTAGTGTTTTTTAGGCAGTTCAATAGAGGGTGTATTTTTGTCATTTTAAAAAAATGGTGATATTGTCATAGCCACATTTTTTGTTTAGGATTATTATTATTATTTCCAATGCCATTGCAATTTTTCTTTAAGAGGTGATATGGCAGCTCCACTTTTTTCGTCGACTTTTTTTTTGTGATTCTAGCATCACCATTTTTTTCTAGTAGTTATGTTTTGGATATTTTATTTGTTGAAGGTGAGGAATGAACAATCACTCAACTCCTTTAATTTCCTTATCTCTACAATTTTAAGATAAATTTTATCTTAATTCTATAAATTTAATGGGGAGTTTTATTATTATTACCAAAGTTTTAAAAATTAAGAAGATGATTTTTTCAATGCAAAGGGGTGGTCACCCCTTAATTTGTATGCTCCAATGTTACATGATATAATTCACCAATTTTTTTGAGAAACTATTCAAAAAATTTCAAAACAGATGAAATTTTGAAAAAGATGGTGAACTTTTATGCTAGGGCAATGCATGGCATTGCCATCCTCCATCCATGACTGAAATTTGCCAAATTTTCTATTTTCTCAACAATTTGAGTAATTTTTAAAAAAATTTAGCATTTAAAAAAAACAAGTGTTTTTTTTTCATTTTTTATTTATTTAATTGCATGTTTTTAAGATTAGATCATAGAAATCAATGGCCACCACTCCCTCCATGCTAAAATCCAAGGAAAAGTTGTCCATAATTTTGTTCTTAATTTTCAATAGTTTTGTAAAATTTAAGAGAAAAACCTATTTTATAAAAATAAGATAAAAATTGTCTTAAATATTATAGGATTAAGAAAATTAACAAATTAAAGAAACAAAAATCCAAGATATAACCTCTAGTGAAAAAATGGTGATAACAATGATGTAGAATTCTAAACCTATGGAGATATGTGTTCGATGCTCCATGGTGGCACTGGCTAGGGTTCAAACCTAGTTGTGCGCTCCCCGACCCTTGACTTATGCACACAGGTGGCCTTGACCTCTCGATGGCTAGGCTTGGCATAGCAGATATTTATTTCTCTGTTATGGTAGATTTTACAACTAGCGATGGTCCTCTGGGCATTTCGGGCTCAATCACGACGTCTCCTATTGTGACGACCGCGTCCTCTTTTCTTAGAAACTCTGCTTCCATTCTAAATGTAGACCCTATGTATTCTATCAGTGCTTACTCCCCTCCTCCCTCCTCTGGAAATTTGGTAAGCCCTCTTTCAAAGGCATTATGGAGTCTTTTTCTAATTGTTTGATGGTTCAGAAAGCTCTGACTATCTCTATTCCTTTAGCGAAATATGATGTATCAGAGACAACGATCTATAGTTCAACTACTCTGATATGTTGGTTCATTGGTTTATGGTGGCATCTAGTCGACCTACGCAAATGAATTTCAAATTTTTGGCAACCCAAGATCAAAGGAGAAGCTTTTATTTTCCCTTGTGCAAAAGGGTTTTTTATTTTGATGTTTGATAATGCTGATGACATGGATTTGATTTTAAAAACAAGTTCTTGGTTCTTAAGAAAATGGAGTTTATGCATGAAACGCCAAACCAGAGATGATTTTAAGGATGGAAATTTATTTTAAGATGTAGAAACCTTGGCGAATATTACTAATCCTTCATATGTCAACTATAAATGTTTGGCGATATTTTTGTAAAAATATTCAAATTTCTAAGTATTTTATATATTTTTTTATAAATTTTTGGCGATTTTTAAGGTAAACTAATTTTATCCTATAGAATTTGGGCGAATCATTTTTAAAATAGCGAATCTCATTTTTGGAAAAACCATGGAAAATTAGCCCATGAGCGAAATTTAGCCCCTAAAATCATCCTTGCCCCAAACTCCTTCCTTTAACCTAGTGACAGATACATTATTCACGGATCCGATTTGGGTTAGACTTCCAAATTTTCCTCTGCACCTTTGGAGTTTACCCTCTCTTCAAACCACTGGAAATGCTCTTGGGAAATTCCATTACATAAGTGAGGAAACAAAAAATTATAGTATCACCACATATGCTCGAATATGTGTGGAAATGGATTTCAACAAAGGGTTTTCAACTGAAATAATCCTGGCAAGTGAAAACTCCCCCTGGTCTCAAAAGCTAGATTAGGAAACTGTATATTTTCATTGCAGGGTTTGTTTTGAAATAGGTCATAAGGCAACTCATTACACGAAAAGGTCAAGGCAAGCCAAGAAACTCCAGCGTAAGTCAACTTGGTGGGTTGGTGCCAAGGAAGAACACCAAATGATTAGCAAGGTTGAGCTAGATGCCCTAGATCTTCCCATTGATGAGCCCAAACCAAAATTAGAAGAAATCAAGGACACCCCTGCCAAAAAGCAAGATGTAGATCCACATGAACATGTGAAAGAGGAATTTGTTATCCCTCCAGATCTAGACTAGGAAGCATTCAAAAATCATGATGTGGCGCCACATGATTTGATGGAAAAGGATTATTCTACTCCCTCAGATCTGGCCCTAAAGGCGAGATGGGTGGACTGGGGAGAAGAAGGGTGTTCGACAACACAGGTATTCCAACAGAGGACGAACACCTTCAAGTAGATCTTAACTAACTCCTAAGTGTCTAAATATCCTAACAAAGGGGAGACCCTTGAACAACATGAACCTCCAGATCAAGCCATGTCAGGATTGGAGGGAGAGGCATTGAAGTCATTGAAAAGAAAAGAAGCTCGGACTACAGTAGTAAAGAAGAAAAAATATTCTTCAGGAGAATAGTTAGTGGTGACAAGAAACTAAACTCATAACAATCTAGAAATGTATTGATTTTGTATCTTGTTATGTAAGAAATTTGTCCAAATCTTCTTGTGCAAGAAATTCTAGAATGCAGTTAGTTTTGTTGCAACCTCCATCAATCTTTTGATGTGTTGTGTGACTCTTCTATATCCTCATATAAATGCTCAAGCTTGCTAAAAAATAGCACTATGTAATAAGTTGTTTGATTCGGCATAGCCCCCTTTTTTTATAAATACAATTTTAGTTTCAGTTAAAAAAATGGTGATATCAACATAAGAAAAAGAAAGTGTTTTTATTGCAAGCTCACTGAAATAAAATATAGTCAAGGTTAATTATGTCCTACCTCTAGGGAAATTGGGACCACCATAAGTTAAGATATCAATTTATCATGCAAGACTGCAAGGCAGAGTTCTTTATATCCAAATCCTTAGTAGTAGCATGGCCTAGATATCTACCCAAAACAATATAAAAGATAATTGATAGAACCAAAAGGAGAAGCCTAGTTCCCATCTAAAAGTCCACCCAAAGAGAGAAAGTGTTTCCAACCTAGGAGGACACATGCCTACCTCTGCCATTGTTGAGTGTCCTCCTTT
>CBVK0100558742.1:0-16183 GCA_900067695.1 Picea abies
TGGGTGAGGCTTTCTTATTTCTGTTAGAATATTTAAACGTACATCATAATAGTGCCAAAAGGATTACAAACTGATCTGGTCTTGTTCTACCATATCTCTAGAACCCAACAAAACTAATGGAACTAAAATCGAATGAACGGAGCTCCCATAAATGGCCCGCAAAGGTGATCTCCTCAATGGCTTCCCTGCATAAAAATGGCTTTGGCTCAATAATTTTTCAACATAAACTTGTTCTAAACCTCTTCCCATGGCTTCAAGAACCTCTGTTTTATATAGGCCTGAAGTTGGTAACAACCTCCCAACTTCTCCCTAGGATCCGGCCTCAAAAAGGGCCCAATATCCCCCAATATTGGCCAAAATCTCCCAAAACTATTGAGTAAATCAATAAAAATATTAATACAAGGTATAAAAACCACTTTTGGGAAATTAATCAAGGCACAAACCCTTTTTTGCTGGCTCCTGGTCACTTGGCACACTCCATGTGGTCAAGTGCTAAGTGTTGGGTGCACTAGCCCCTAGATTCTTGGCCCTCGGTCACTTTGGTTTCCATATGCCCCTAGCTCGGAGCTCCATGCGCTAACTAGTTGCTACCCCCCCAACGATATAGCCCATGGCTAAGCCCCCTGATCGATGGGCTAGCCCGACTGACCAGGGCTAACCCCTTATCTCCCGCGTCAAGTGTCAAAGGAATAGTCCCCATGACATATACTAGCGGTCACAGGTGGTGGTTACATGGAATGCCAATGCACCAAACCATATGACACCGACGCCAACAAATTTAGATATAGGTTGTATGACATGCAAACGACTGTGCCGTGGGCTAGGGCCTAGCCCTAGCCCTTTCCTTCACCGAGTAGCCCTCCACACAAAATTAAATAGAGGTGGCACCATATATGGTTAAGTACCACCAAGTAGGCGGGCTGGTAGCCTATCCTACGTGAAGACTCGACTGCCCACAGAGGTCATGGGTTGGACCCTCATGGACCCCAAACAAATGTTTTCCAAACAATAAACCAATAGAGGGGTGCCACGTGGCAGCCCAGGACTGGGCCACATGGCACCATGTTATTTTCCAAAAACAAGGACATGTTTCAATCGCCTATTCATCCACCTATCTGCCCAGGTGTTAGCCCAGTCATATGCCACTGTACCTTCCATGTCAGATCCACTATACCTGCCACTGTACCTTGCCACATCAGCTTGTGCCACGTGTCACCCTTGTAGTGATGTCACATGTCACACTCTAACTGGTCCACTTGTACCTACCCATGTCAGTGTCGACATATCTTGACACATCATTTGTATGGTTGTATGTCCTGTATAGTCAGCTGCCATGTCAACACTGTATGAACTATATAGTCAACATTTTTTTTTGCCTGTTTGATGAAATGAACAGACCACGATATATTGAGCATATGATGTCCATTTGAGCCCATTCAAGTTGCGTTGGGTTCATATCGATGAGGCCTATGCACACGTCTGTTTTGAAGCCATTCTGAGCACTTTGCTTTTTAGGCCTTCCTGGACCCATTTTGGTCCCGAGATCTAATTCTGGATCACACCTCCCCACTAAAGACCTTTTGGTCCTCCAAAAGGTTATTAACTAGTCATAAAGTGTGGGATAGACCACCCGACTTGTTCTCTGTCTTTAAACTCTGTCCTGTGCACCTGTCTCATCAAGATCAATTGTAAAACAACCATGATAACTCACATCATATTGTTAGCCATTTGTACCCTATCAAATCTTACTGAAGCCACTATCATCCATGTTGACAACATTACTAATGATAGCATCAAAAATATGATTGCAAATGAGCTAATATGTTTGTAATAATTGAATGACATTATCTTATCTTGAAGCAAAGTGTGATTGATCTTCCATTCTACAATCATCTCTTGTTCTTGCTTAAGATCAATTACTTGTTTTGAAACAATTATAGGTGTTTTTATTGCATGAGCCACCTTTCTTAATTGTTCCATAGTTTGAAGAGATTTATTTTCCTTTAAATGATGAGCATGAACAACATATACTTGACCTCCTTTGGTTAAATAATATTGATTCCTTTCCATGTAGAAGATTGCTTTATGATCATACAAGTAAGGACTGCCTAAGACCATTCCACATTCATTGAGTGGCACCACATCACATCTTAACTCGTCCACAAACTTAACTGAAATTGAAAACTTAAATATGGATTTCTTTGTTATGTGCAATTGGTGATTATTGCTTATCCATTTAAGTGTGTAAGGCTTATGATGCATTTGAGTGTTTAATCCCAATTGTTTAACCAATTCTTTTGAAATCAAGTTAGATTGAGATCCACTATCTATCAATGTGTCGACCTTAGTATGCCTCATAATGACCCTTATATGAAACAATTTACTTCTAGAATCAAATCCATCATCATTTTTACCTACCAAACCAACCAATGAGACTTTAGATTCATCGCCTGAATCCGACCCCAAGTCTGTTGGTTGTGTTGCCGCTACAACTGTTTGCCTCCCTTTCCTTTCTTTGAACCACTTCGGTCTCTTCTTGGGATGCAATTGCCAACAATGGTCTTCATCATACCATTCTTTCTTGCAAAGCTTGTAAGAGGGATTCTCTTCCTTTCTTTCCACTGAATTTGCCTTTTTGACATTCCACTTCCTTTTGTCCTCTTTCCTTGAAGACGATTCCCTTGATACACCAACCCCTGTTTTCCCTGCTTCAATGTATGTCACTTGAACAGAAACCTCATGAATATTAGTAGGTCCAAACATGAATATAGTGTTACGAATGTGTGCAGGTAAACCTCCTATATACTTCATAAGAGTTTCTTGGGTATGTAAAGGAATATTTAACATCAATTCCATCTTACGAAAACCATTTGTGTATTCTTGCACTATTTTTCCCTTTCTTAGTTTAAGAGATTTCCATTCAATTAAATCTTTCTCTTTATAACCTAAAGGATAGAATTGCTTTCTAAGTGATGAAAAAAAACTTTGCCATGATGGAAATACATTACCCACTTGTTGCTTGCCATTTTGCAACTTTCTTTGCCACCAGATGAGTGTTATTCCTACAAGTCTAAGCAATGCCAACTTGATTTGAGTTGCCTCATCCTTGATTTGTTGCACATTGCCATAAACCTCCATCTGTCTGACCCAATTATCAAATTTCTCTGCATTGACTTCACCATCATACATAGGTAATTCAAATTTTACATCAAGCTTAAGTAAAGACATTTCATTCTTATGTTTATGGACATGTTTTCTTGCAGTGGATTTAGAACTTGAACTTGAAGAAGAAGAGTTTGATGGAGAAGAAGGAGGTGAAGGAGGAATTTGAGGAGGATCCTCTCCTTCTTCACTTTTAACCTTTGAAGATTCACCTAGATTCGGTCTCTGCTGTTCCAATTAATCCTCATAAAGAACCTTCATCATCTTCGAGAAAGTCTTTCGAAATTATTTCTCATCATGAGAAAGTCCCTCTTTCGATGCCATCTTCTCACTGTGAGAAGTTATCTTTCACAATCCAATTAATGGATTCTCTTCAACAATATCACATTCAACATGATTCATCCTTTCCCTGGTAATCATGCAAACTCAAAAACCAACCATCAACTAGCTATAATACCACTTGATCCAAAAAAATATCTTTTAAACGACAATGGTTGAGTTATTAAAGCATGAGTTATTTTACCATTTAGGAACTTAATGAAAGAGGAAGAAATAAAGACGAAACATAGTAGCCATTAAGAAATATACAGATCTGAACATAAGCATGAAGAACAACAAACCATAACAACAAGATGATAATGGAGTTCGACAATCTCGCCTACGTCTCTGGGCCTGGGTGAGGCTTTCTTATTTATGTTCGAAGATTTAAATGTAAATCATAAAAGTGAAAAAAGGATTACAAATTGATCTAGTCTTGTTCTACCAGATCTCTAGAACCCAACAAAACTGACGACACTTAAATCGGATGAATGGAGCTCCCAGAAATGGCCCGCAAAGGTTCTCTTCTCAATGGCTTCCCTGCATAAAAATGGCTTCGGCTCAATAATTCTTTAGCATAAACCTGTTCTGAACCTCTTCCCATGTCTTCAAGAACCTCTGGTTTATATAGGCCTGAATTTGGTAACAACCTCCCAACTTCTCCCCAAGATCTGGCTTTAAAAAAGGTCCAATATCCCCCAATATTGGCCAAAATCTCCCAATATTGTTGAGTAAATCAATAAAAATATTAATACAAGGTATAAAACCCACTTTTGGGCAATTAATCAAGGAGAAGCCCCTTTTTTGTTGGCTCTTGGTCACTTGGCGCACTCAATGTGGCCAAGCGCTGAGTTCTAGGCGCATTAGCCCCTGGATTCCTAGCCCTCATTCTCTTTGGTTGTCATATGCCCCTAACTCAGAGCTCCACGTGCTAACTGGTCGCTGCCCCCCCGACGATATAGCCCACGGTTAAGCCCCGTGGTTGGCGGGCTAGCCCGACCGACCAGGGATAAACCCTTATCTCCCGTGCCAAGTGTTAAAGGAATAGTCCCCGAGACATATGCTAGCGGTCACATGTGGTGGTTACATGGAATGCCAACGTGCCAAACCATATGACACCCACACCAACAGATTTAGAGCTGGGTTGTATGACATGAAAATGACCACGTCAGGGGCTGGGGCCTATTCCCAACCCTTTCCTCCACCGAATATCCCTCCACGCAAACTTAAATAGAGGTCGCGCCATATATGGTTAAGTACCACCAAGTAGGTGAGCTGGTAGCCCGGCCTACACGAAGACTCGACCGCCCATAGAGGTCATGGGTTCGACCCTCATGAACCCCAAACAAAATTTTTCCAAACAATAAACCAATAGAGGAGTGCCATGTGGCAGCCTAGGACTGGGCCATGTGGCACCACATTATTCACCCAAAACAAGGACACATGTCAATCACCTATTCGTCCACCTTTCTGCCCAGGTGTCAACCCAGTCATATGCCACTATACCTGCCACGTAAGATCCACTGTGCCTTCCACGTTAGCCTGTGCCACATGTCACCCTTGCAGTGGTGCACGTGTCACACTCTGACTAGTCCACCTGTACCTTCCCACGTCAGCGCCAACATACCCTTCCATGTCAGCACTGTACGGACTGTACAATCAACATTTGGTTTTTGCCAGTTTGACGAAATGAACAGACCGCGATATCTTGAGAATAAGAAATCTATTTGAGCCCATTCAAGTTGTGTTGGGTTGGTATTGATGAGACCTATGCACACGTCTGTTTTGAAGCCATTCTGAGAAATTTGATTTTTAGGACTTCCTAGACCCATTTTTGTCCCAAGATCCAATTCTGGATGATATACTGTGGGAAGATGTACACCGTGGTTTGTGTTTTCTTCCCTTTTGGGATACTTTCTAGATTGATTATCGAAGAGACTCTTGGTAAGAGCCTAACAACAGAATCTGTTTGAAATACTACCACGCATGAGCTGCAAGGATGTGTGATGCATTATACCATATTGTACAGTCCAGGTTTGTTGTTTTCAAGCTTTTTATTCAATATCACCTTTTATTTTCTGAAGTTTCTATCTATATTGGATTTATTAACTTCTAGATGAGTGTTATTGACCTTATATGTAGGATCTTGGAGACATGTTTTCTTTGACATTTGTTCATCATATCAATCCATTCTGACAGGTATTGACCTTGAAACTGGATTATAGATTAGGTTTTTCCCTACTTTCATTTTTTCATTGTTCGTTTCCTAGTTCTTTTGGCCTTAGGATCGACCCCACTAAATTGCGACACTAACCTTCCTTGTTGATAAGTGTGTTGTACTTTATGTGGTAGATCCTTCCTTCCATGTGGATCCTAGTTAGAGCCTTGTTTTCTATTTGGTGCCCATTCTGAAGTACTTTATAGGAACAAGAGTCCTATTTAGTCCCACCATGACTTTGTGTTGAAGCCTCATCCTTCTTCTTCATATTTTTTCTAGCCTTTACCCATGAGACTCCTCTAGAGCATGGTTTGTCTTTTTTCAAGCTCACTTAAACTATGAAAGTGACATCTGGCGAGAGATTATTTATCCTTTTAGGCCTCATTTTGATTACATAAGAAATGGAGCCCCCATGGAGTCTTCTTTAATATCTTTTCAGACTCTCTAAAATTGAAAAGATTGTCGAGGGATCTTGTTTCCCTTCACACTCGTCAAAGTGAAATTCAAGGCACATTTGTCTAGCCATAGTTTACCCCCTTTTCGGTCTAGATGGCTAATTTTACAAAAAATGTATGCCCTAGGAGCTACGGTTCGTAAGGATAGTATTCTCAGGTGTAAGTTTAACCCTTTTTCTGGCCAGAGGGACTCAATTTGCGAAAAAAGGCCATTTTACCTGGTTTTGGCTTATCACTTTTGGGGGCCTTGGAGATTATTTACAAAAAAGGAAACCCCTTGGAGTCTTTTTTAATCCCTTTTCAGACTCCTTAAATAGGAAAAGATCGCTAAGTGACCTTGTTTCTTTCACACTTGTTAATTGGTCTAGAAAAAACATCTATTTGGCATAAGTTTAACCCTTTTTCTGACTAATAAATTACCTAGGAAAAAGGTACGCCTCAGGAGACATGTATCGCCGTGATAATTTGCCTAAGTTATGATTTTTACTTTTTCGGGCTCAAGGAACTAAATTACGAAAAAGGATGAGGGAGTCCATAGCTAAGACCTTTTCAAAATCCTTAAAATTGAAAAGATAGCCGAGTGATCTTGTCTCTGTCACACTTGTTAAAATGGTTTTGAAGAGACGCCCTTTCAGTATAAGTTTAACCCTTTTTTGGACAAATTGGACTATGTATGAAAAATGAATACTCTGGTCCCAATGACCAGAAGAGTTCTCCTTGGTAGGATTTTATTCTTTTTTGGGCCCTAGAGACTAAACTTATGAAAAAGATCACTCTGGAGTCTTTATTTACTAGTTTTTTAGACTCTCTAAAAATGAAAAACCATCGAACTTACCTTCTCTGGGCTCGTAAAAATTTACATTGAAAGAGGCTCATTATGTCAATCTACAACTCGCATCACATGTCCCACTCTTGCATCTTTGTCCTAATGCTGACTCCATTTTTTTGTTTCCAAACTTTTAGAGCATTCCTTAGGTGCATGCCTTGCAACATTTTTTCCTTTGTGTTCTGACACCCTGACCAATGGAGGATTTTTCTCGAGTGTCCATATCTTGCACATGTCTCCTTGCAGTGTGCATCAATATGTTCCATACGCTTGGAACTAGTTTTCTTTCTTGCGACACTCATTCCTCCTTTGTAATGTAGCATTCTTTTATTATTTTTCAAGCTCGTTAAAAATATAAAAAAGAAAAAAATATCAAATATTCCAAAAAGAGGGGACATGAAAACATTCTCTTTTACTGGAAGAAATCTATTCACCCTTGGACAAAGCACATCCTTTAGTCTATTCTGCAAAGCACTGGGATTTAGTATGGCCTTAGGAAGCTGTTCTTGTTACATAAAGTTGTGTCCTCCTCTATTTGGTTACTCTCCAAACACATGGAGAGATTGTGGTGCTTTCTGTGACACAAGCTTATGTCAATAACATGTTGCCTAAGTATTTTCATATGATGTTCTCTTGTCCAAGGGAATGTATTACAACTTGAGTAAACCATTCTACAATAAGTCTCTTGACCTTCATAAGTCAACCATCCTGAGAGTCCCATTAAGTGTACATTCTGAATCAACGAAGTTTTGTGCCTGATAATCGAGATCCTCCAGTATTTCCATGATGGCTTCTCGAAGACTTCATGATAGTGAGTTTTACACTCCTATTATACTCCTGCCTAGGTTATGAATATCTTGAAGATATTGCTTGAGTTACTGAAGCTATCATCTCCAACTATAGGCATTGATGTCTCTTGAATATTAATATCACATTGTATTTGTATATCTTCTGATGATTTTGAGATGTAGATCCATTGTGTATTATTCACGACTACAATCTATATTGGCATACACATTAGTCATGTGGCCATGATTACTATATATGGTCTGAATCTACAATGTACTTGATTGACAACCATGCTTAGTTTGTCCTGAGCATGGGTATGCCCACCTCAATAATTATTATTATTCTTTTGTAGATGACACACTCGTGAATACTTGTCTGGGATCACTCGACTCAGTGCCTTCCATTTTATTAAACATGTTGTAATGTATTTCGGCCATCAATTTCTCTTTTGAACTCACACATTAGGGGGCATCTGTTATAGCTCAAAATGCCACTATCATGCATTTTTTGATTTTGGGCTACTCACTTACACATCCACCAACCACTTTTTTTGTGGTTCCTATTTAAAAAAACACATTTTTGCATGATGTACATGCCCTGCTACATATGAATCTCACGTACATATGCTAGTTGCATGCTTGACAACCCACATATACTCTAAAAAGTTGTAAAATTAAAAAGTTCTGCGCTTTCGGGCAGAGTTTACGGGCTATGTTAGGTTGCACAACCATCTTACCTCCTATAGCCCTTCTGATAACCAATTAACTATCTTTTCTCCATATGAAAGGGGCCCTAGGGGGGTCATTTGGATATATGAAAGAGGAGGCAAGTGAACTCTGCCAAATTTTCTCCCTTGTATTCCTAGCCTTTTTGCATTCTGCTCTAAGTTTCATCCTCATCATTCCCTTCCATTCATCCTCCTTATACAATCCATCCTCTTCCCCTACATTTGCATGTTGGTTGTGAGGATAGCATATCAACAATAGTGCATTTGGAGTCAAAGTAGAGGAACCCAAGCGAGGTTCGTGGAGTGGCGTTGATAAGATTCAGGCTATAACTTCCAATCTTGTTATCAATAAAAGAGAAACTTCTTGTCCCATATATTTATTCCTTTATGTTTATATTTATGGATGGTCTACATGAATATATAACCCTTTAGATTATCTTGGTAGTTATGCATATGTTGTTATAGTTTTTTTTATGAAGTTGTTTCGGGCCAACTTTGGGAGGAGGCCTGCAATTTTGGAATGAACAACAACAGGAAGGGATATACAACAGACGGAAGGACTTAAGGTACACATTTTGATCTTCTCTCCCTTCCCTTAAACATCATTAGGTCTTGTTGAATTTGGAGTAGAATATAAGCTTTTCTGACTTTTAAGGTGTCAGGGGCCTACCTAGTCACTAGACCCAGATTAGGGGGATTTTTCTCCATAGTGCCATCATGGAAATTTGTGAGACTAATATGAAACACCATTCCTTTTAATCATATGCCAACTTTATACATCCTCCCTACTTGGCATTTTCTTTGGCCTCCTACTATGCATTTCCTTCAACCCCTGCTTTGCATTTCCTCTATCCTTCTACTCTGCATTTCATTTATCCCATGCTCTACATTTTTTTCATTTCCATTAACCTCTTGATCTACATTTACTTCATTTTTCCTTATATTACTTTCCTTTGGTTCTCCTACTTTTCATTTCCTTTGACCCCTGCACTCCATTTCCTTCTACCTTCTAGCTAGCTAGTGCACCTCACTAGCACCAATCACCAACTATATTTATCTTCATCATTATACATTTCCTTTATCCCATTAGGATCATATCTCTCCTTTTTCAATGGTAGGCTCACCATTGATAAATTTCCACTCCATCCTAGTGCTCTGTGACTTTTGACTCTACATCTCATGAGGTGGGCATTTTAAAACAAGAAAACGATTCATCAAATCACATGCACTAAAGTAAAGGTGCACCACACAAAGAAAAAGCATAGAGCATTTACTTTGGCCCCTACTCTATATTTCCTTCAACCTCTTCCTCTACATTTCCTTCAACCCCTACCATGGATTATTTTCAGCCTTGATCGACATTTTCTTTAATCCATGCTTTACATATCCTTATGGTTGTGTTTGAACCTGCATTAGGCCCTTGGCCCTACATCGAGTACCCCGAACCTTCTCAACATTTAGAACTCAACAAGTAGAAACAAGGTAAGGCATTACTTTTTTATTGGCCTTATTGGTTTGTTTTTTAATTGAAAGCCTACATTTGTTTTTTCTTTTTTCTAAAATGCATGGCATCATAATCATGTTGGTGTTATAATGAGATATGTGTTGGCTAGGTTAAGTTTTGAAGGGAAACCCTAAAATCTTTCAAGTCTTGTTTAGTTCCACCCAATTTAGGTTATCTCTGAATACTTTTTGATATGCAAACAATATTTTCTATTACCTGAAATCCCATAATATCTTGGAAATTGTGTTTTCTTTTTAAGTGAAATCCAATAACTGTGTGTTTTTTAAAGTAATTCATGTTACAACGGTCAAGGAAATGTTTATGTTGTGGTATATGCATGCTTCAACTTTATTTTTAAATAAAAATTTGCAAAAAAGAAACCATGTAATGTATGCTATGGCATTCATGCTAGCATTATAGTTAGATATATGTCAACTAGGTTCTATTTTTAAAGGAAAACATTGAAATATTTCAAATATTGTTTAGTTCCACCCAAGTTAGGTTTTGTCCGAATAGTTTTTGAGATGAAAATAATATTTTATGTTACCTCAAAACCCATAATTTCATGTAAACAGTGTTTGCTTTTTAAGTGAAAACCCGGAATTGTGTGTATTTTAAAGTAATTGATGTCATGGTAGTCATGTCTGCATTACAACAAGATATATGCCTGCTAGGTTTGTTTTTAATATGAAAATCTACAATTTTACTCTCTCTTGTGTATTGCATGTCATTCTCATTGTTATGTAGGAACCCACATTATATATTTCATTATTATGCTATTTGTTTCTCTTCGTGTGTCACAATGAACATGCCAATGTTATAGCGAGATATATACTAGCTAGGTTATTTTTCCCACTAAAAAATTGGGAACATTTTTCTTTTTATGTAATGTTTGTAATGCATGTCATGCCAACAATATAGCAAGATATATTTCGTGGTTATTTTTTTGTCAATCTAAGCATTCTCCTTGTCGATTATGAACATGAAGATGACGATATACCTGATGATTTCATAGTGGATTCATTGACGATAAGTTTGCACATGTAGTGTATTCCATGTTTCTATTGTTTCAATTTGTTTCACTTTGATGCTTTGTTTTAATGCAATGTTTCTATTTTGTTTTTGTAGATGTATCAATGTTATACCTTATGTGTTATTCGTCCTTTGCAAGATAAAAAACTGTGGGTCAAAGTGTATGATAAAAAGAAACTAGAGGGAAATTAGATATAAAAGTTGTAAGTTATTACCATTATGAATTTTTGCGAGTCACATTGGTCTTATTTCAACCAAATTTATAGTTGGCCATATTGTGACCTATTGACATTATAGCTTGTATGTTGTTTGTCCTAAGTAATAATCAAACACAGTGGTTGATATGCCTTCTAAAGAACATGTTGGCCAATTAGAGTTTGATTATTAGATGATAAATCCAGAGATGGTGAGGATAAATTTGAATTTCATTTTCCAAGTTGGCATTAATCCAGAGAACTGTTGGTCAAAGTGTATGATAAAAAGAAACTAAAGGAAAATTATATATAAATTTGTAAGTTATTACCATTATGATTTTTTCAGAGTCACATTGGTCTTATTTCAACCTAATTTATAGTTGGCCATATTGTGACCTATCAATATTATATCCTGTATGTTGTTTTTCCTAAGTAGGAATCGAACATAGTGGTTGATATGCCTTCTAAATAACATGTTGACCAATTAGAGTTTGATTATCAAATGATTGATTATGAGATGATAAATCCATATATGAAGAAGATAAATTTGAATTTGATGTGCCAAGTTAACATTAGTTTGTTGGGTTTTCAATTTTATAAAATGGTGTTGTTCTTATAATACCTTAGGGAATTGATGATAAACCTATTATTGATAACGATGTCACCCACACTAAATCCATGAATGGAGTCCAAAAAGTAGATCGAGATGGCTTTGAACAAAGTGTTTGTGCATTTTGAACACAAGTCCCTTTCGAGACAAAGCATAAACAAGGTTAAAGCTTCTTGATAATTTGTTTCATGCAATGATTGTTCTAAGAGATTTCCTGAAATAGACTCCTATGAAACATTCCAATATTTTATCATATAATTTTCACATTTAATATAAAATTCTTAAATTACAATGAATATTTTGTTATATGAATCACCGTTCTATGATGTTACGATTTACTATTCTCTTCTTGGTATTATTACATTTTGTCATTTAATTTTTTTTTAGTTATAGTGATTACAATTATGGAGTTAGGTAAGAATTTTTTTATAATAATGTTTAATAAAATCTTCTTAGATAGTGTTTGAAATCAATTGTACATGCAATTATTAATCATGGATGTATACATGACTTCTATAGTTTTTAATTAGAAATCTCCAATCACCTTGAAGTCGTGAAACCCACTTAAGTCACTATGCTTTTATGGGAATTCCAAGATAACATACATGTGTTATAGTTTAACAGAGCCCAAATTCCAAGACAACATACATGTGTTATAACTTAATAGAGTCTAAGTTTGAGTGAATTAGGGTTAGCCAACGTACTTTCACGGCACTCGAAGCAATTACAGACAGAATTGTAATAGCTTGACAAGAGTCCAAAGCGTGGATAACTAGGGATACCCAACCTTTGAGATGTTGCACATTATAATCATATAGCGGGTGCGGGGAAACTTCCCCTTAACGCTATAGTGAGGAGTTGGCATCTTTTGGAAAATTATTTTTGTTATTTTATATGATTACGAAATTTGGAGCTAATTATGGAGAAAAAAATGATAATTTCAAAAACGTTTTATAATTTATAATCTTAAAATTAAAGATAATATACCATATCATATCTTAATAAAAATGAGTCTTTCCTTATTAAGAACATGATTATGATTAGATACCTAATGTATAAGAATAAGATAAATAACATGGAAGACAATAGACTTACTAAGATTGCCTCAAAGTCCAATCAAAACCACCTATGACTCAAGTGGGGTTGGGATAAAGCTAAATAATTAAAGAATCAAGAAAGTGGTCACTTTACATAATGTTGATAATATTAAAAATATTATTACATATTAGGATCTAAGGGATCCATTATCTATATTTATTGTGCTCAATGTTGAATAGTTGTAATTGCTTCATTTATTACACTTGATAACTTACACATGTATAAATACATAATTATCGAGTCATAATGGTCTCTCAATTTCGGATTCCAATTGTAGCACCCAACTTCCAAGGCACTCACTCTTCTTTCTTTTGGAAACACATATATTCTTTATAAATAAGGCTAACATAGTTTTAGTCTTTCTAGAAGCAATTAAGATTTGATAGAATGTTTAATTTTGAATTGAATATCGAATAGAGAAGGACAATTTATGCTTTGACTATTTTAACTCAATCTATTTTTCTAGTGGTTGATTCATTCTAGCTTAGATAATGATACGTGTAAATCAAATCTTAAATTACTGCAAGTTGAGTTTTTGTTTTACCTAATGTTAATCAAACATAAATAAATGGTGAATCTTTGCATACTATGCTTTCTATTCTAGGGTTAATGTACTAGTGAAACATGAAAGATTAAACAGTTGTGACACTACATAACTTAATTTAGTGGTAATTTAAAAGAAGAATACAACCTAGTTTCCAAATGCTTGGATAGTCCAAGGGATATCCTTCTTCTAGCTCCATTTTGTTCACTAGTATCTATTGGGGACAATTATTTCACCTCCTAGCCTTATCCCAAGACCTACTTCAAGTCCTATGCCCATTAAGCCTATGAAATCCCAGGGCAAGAACCAACACACCGTGGATATGATATCTCAAACATGGTACAAAATCATCATAAATAATTTTGCATTATTTTCCCAAAAGGACAAAGAAAAAACAAATAATATATCATGAAAAAAGAGAAAGGCCTCCTCTTCTTCCAATCTCACTCCTCTTATCCCCCAACCAACCATGGCATAAGGATAGATGCTCACACTAATGCAATCAATATATTTTTAAATGATGTTCCTATATATAGGCACATCATTTAAGAATTTCTAGCCAAAAAATAAACACTTCCACCAATGCATTCAATAATATAACATAATGATATTCATAATAATATTTATAATGAAGACATTCATTTCTAATCAACAACTCTTAATAATATTGATAACTACCATACCTTTAAGTCTGGGAAAGGGGACACAAAAGTGAATTTGGGTAGTCACATTGCTTGAAGATTAGAGAATTGTTTTTTGGATGGTCCATGAATTATGAGTAGAAGATTTTTTGAACATGGTTCATGAATATCTTATTGAAAGGATTGTTTGATGGGGAAAGTGACAATGGATGTATGGTGGGAGGATATGGTGGATGAGGTCGTGACATACACTCATTGCGAAATCAACCCCAAGTCCAAAATGATTGTAGTTTCTAATAGAGATCTTGCAATGTTTCTATAAAAAAATCAATGGCTAGCCCAAATGAGGCATGTGGCAAGAATATTGATATATAAAGATAATTTCCCAAGGACTATTGGAATAGGAGGAAAGTAAAAGTCATTATCCCAAAACATTATTATCTATTTTTCTTGAATTTATTTAAAAAAATTTAATGAATAAATATAGACAACATACAACAAAGAAAGCATCTGGAGTTGGAGATAGACGTCCTAGAATTGGGGGTGTTGGAAGCATGTAAGGAGGTCCTAGTGCTAGAGGTGGTTCCCCTATTACCTCTATTGAAAGATAGAGGATGAACAACAATCTCATTGAAGAGGATGAGGATGAGTCTTATACATAGTACACACCACAAAAGACACATGGAGCAAGAAGATTAGCCAGTTGATGATGGACAAATGGTTGATTTCAATATACGCTTGACACATGACAAAGGGCCAAGAGGAATTGTCCCCTTAAAAAATGCCTTCAACATAATGAGGACATGCCTTATTTGATTCACTTGCAATTAATCATTGTTCTCAATATAAGTTCGAAATTAAATATTTATTTGATTAGTTTGGGTTAATAATGCATATGTCGAGCATACACATATAGCTAGCATACATATGTTCCACACATGCACTAATAATCCATAAATCAACAAATATTCATAAATAAATATGCAATCAATAACAACACATGTATGCTAATTCATAATGCATAATGGTCACAAGAATCTATACCGTTCAAATAAAGTTATAAATAATCAAACACACATGTAGATTCACAATCATACAAGGGACATGGATGCATAAATCACACCCTTGCTTACATCTTCCTCCCACCCACAATATGGGCCATGTTGTTAATGCCTACTAGCTTCTCTAGGGGAGTGTAAACAAGTCAAAGCCACTATATCCACCAACCCCCATAAAAAGTATTTCTAATCACCATCACACAACCAAGGGAGTGTGATCTAAACTCCAACTAATTCCTGTGGCTCCAGGTTTGGAGGATGGATAACAAGAATTATCCTTTCACCCCTTATGGGCCTATGCCCAATATCCATATCCACCTCTCTCTGCAAGTACTTGCCTTAGGAGAAACATCCATAAGATATCCCAATCTTATTCAAGTCTTGCATCCTACAAGATCACACTTTTCATAAAATCAATAACATATGCACCATGCTAAAATACAAAATCACACTTTTCATAAAATCAATAACATATGCACCATGCTAAAAAAAACATGAGTAATCAATAGCTAACAACTATTTCAAGATGTGTACCTCCACGTTATGGCTCCACTATTTCAAGATGCGTACCTCCATGTTATGGATCCTTTGCTCCTATAACATCAATTAACATTTGGTTACTTCATAATAGCATCCACATGCATATAGGTACAACGATAATTCATATGATATAATTTAAAATTAATCATTAATGCCCAATTCACCCTAGCAACATGTGTCATGCACATTTATACATGAATGAAATTGCAATAACAAACCATCATCGTTAGCATAAAATCATAATGGAAACACTCCATCATCATCATAAGAATGTGTTGAAAAAGAATGAATTGTAAATATATATTATTGAAGGTTAAATAGGTCATGATGTTTACATATCTATGTAAATAACAATCTTAGTGACTCACATCACAATATTGAAACTAAAGACTATTGTGTCAAGACCATAATGTGGAGCATTATTATACCTGCCGATAGGCATGGTATATAGCTTTGAGTTAGGCTTG